>WBMW01004026.1:1229999-1273858 GCA_013396635.1 Penelope pileata
GGAGAATACTGTGGGAGACTGTGTCAAAGGCTTTGCTGAAGTCTAAGTAGACTACATCAACAGCCTTTCCCTCATCTACCAGTCTGGTCACCCGGTCATAGAAGGAGATGAAGTTGGACAAGCACGACCTGCCTTTCATGAACCCGTGCTGGCTGGGCCTGATCCTCTGGTTGCCATGCACATGCCGTATGATCTCCCTCAAGACTATCTGCTCCATAACTTCCCCTGGTACCAAGGTCAGGCTGACAGGCCTGTAGTTCCCTGGATCCTCCTTACGGCCGTTCTTGTAGATGGGAGTCACATCAGCAAGCCTCCAATCCTCTGGGACCTCTCCAGAAGCCATATCAGGGATCATTCTTAGGTCTTCTGCTCTGCAAAGCGTAAGACCCTTCCAGGACCTGCTTCTGGAGTTATCACTGAAGTGAATGGAATAGACCTGGAGAGAAAATGCCCATCTTTGGTCTGTTACTTCCTATTTTTTCTGTCCTGATTCTGTTGAATATAGGAAGTGTCCTCCACCTAATGTCCACTACTGTAAATAAGAAATCTTAAAATACATCCTGGATTTTAAAAAGGGAGCACTGGATTAAACAGCTGGCGGAAATCATTTGGAAGACTTATCTGGCCTTACTTGAACTTGGAGCAGGCTCAGTATACAATCACAAGTCCAGCAGTTAAAAAATCCCTGTGTTTGTTGTCAGTTGATAAATCCTTCCCCTGTACTCTGTGTTATTCCCACACTGCCTCTGTTAGGCAGTTATTTTGATGTCTAAATTGGGAGGCTGGTAAATGAGAGGGCAGGGGAGGGAGCCAGCAGAGGCTCAGCAGAAGAGTTTAACTTTGAAATTACAAGTGTGAGTTGAACATTTGAGATGAAGGAGTGCATCCCAGCAGCAGGCTTGCATCCTGGTAGATCATGGGGTGAGACTGAAGAGCATATTCCCCCTGTGTTCTCCTGCTCCCTAGTCCTTAGGTGACTTACTACCCTCTGCTGTTAATATCTGCCCATGCCAGTCAGAAATGTCCTTTAGTGTCTTCTAGATAGCTGTGGTGACAGCCACCAACCAGGCTGGACCCATCCCAGAGCCCATCTGGGACCCTGCAGCTCCTCTCCGGGCACTGCCGGTAGCGCTCACTCTATCTGCAGTTTACTTCACTCCATAAAGTATTTCCAATGCAAAAATTCTTTTCTCATTCTCTCTCCCTGCTTTTGAACAGATGGCATTGAAGGACTTTTACCTTTTTTTCCTCAGTCTTTTTTAGACTCTCCCTGCCTGTCCCAGCTCTCATCCTGTCACGGATGATGCCCCTGACAGCTGACCGCTCAATCCTATGCCAGCAAGCCTTGTTCTCCAGAAACTGATCTGTTACAAGGCTTCCTAACAAATAGCCCCTCTTCTTGCCTCAGGCAGGAACCCCTTCTCCCTGAGGTCCTGCTCAGTCCTGCAGGAGGCACAGGAATGGGGCAGATGCCCACCTGCCATGCTGTGGGTACCAGCGCATGCCGGCACAGCAGCCCTGGCCAAGTGACTGATGGAAAAGCCAGCTGTATTAACGTAGTGTTCCCTTCATCAGGCTGTTCTCACCTGGCATCTTGGGGCTAATCGTCTTGGCAGGAGCCATTGTTTTTTTTCTCCTGTCCTTGTCTTGCTCATTTTATGGTAAATTAGAGCGGGCAGGCGCGCCATCCATCAGGCTATAAATGCTGCAGAGTGTTTTGGCTTTGTGCTAAATAATTGTGCATTTTATTGCTATTTACACATTCATTTTCCTAGGCAATAAAATGCAAACTGCAGTCCCTGGTACTTTTTCTATTTTCTCTATGTATCGCGATGGCCACACAGACTTAAGCAGTGGCATGCAGCCTGCTGCCATAAATTCACTGCTATTTGAGCAGGTCTAACATTTATTTATAATTAACGTCAGGGACCTTACACAGTAATGCCAATTATTGATTTATTTCTTTTAAAGGAAAATAAATGACTTTTTTCCTTAAGACTGCCATAGCAACCGAGTCGAAGTGCAGTGGCTAATCTTGTCCAGGGTGGTGGGTGGAAAGGCTCTTGGAAACTGGTGATAAAGTTACAAGCCTCAGGCTGTGAACTCTTAGCACTGGAGTCCATATAGGTTGGGATTATTGTCCTGGGGGGACAGTAACTAAAATGAGCAGCTCCGGTGCTGTCGGTGCAGACCAGTGGGAATGGGAAAGCTCTGCTGCAGTCACTGCAGACCAAACGCCTGTGCAAGCGGCAGTGGAGTTAAATGTCCCGCGGCATGGCATGTCCCAAACTCCTGCTCTCATCAGTTAGCATCTACTAGATTTGACTGCACAGGAAACTTTCTTCTGAGGGTTGGATGCAGTGCTTGCATGTACTACAAGGAAATACACCTTGAGTGGAGAGGAGCCATGCAGACGTGCACAAGGCTGTGTATCAGGACCAAAGAACCCTTAAAATACATTTCTAGACTTCGACTTTCCTTTCTGATGTTAAACTGTGCGTTTGCAAGCCAAATTTCCCTTATCACATAGGTGTCCAACCTTTTGGCTTGTCTGGGCTGCATTGAGTGAAGAGGAATTGTCTTGGGCCACATATAAAATATATAATATAGTTAATGCATATAATTAACAAAACTTATTTTATCTTTTTATATTTTTTATTAAAACAAAAGAGCAACAAAAACATAAAACTAGCGGGATGTTGGACCTCGTTTTTGTGAAACTAATGCATCTGTCTGGTTTGATGGAAGTGATTGCAATTCTCATTGAGTTCTCAGGGTGTTCATCAGAGATTTTTGATGAAATTTTACTCTTCCCGTGCTTCATCTTTGCAAGTAGTTCTCCACAAACGTACATACTGTCAAAAACCAATGATGAGAATAATTGTTTTTGTCACAAATGTCACAATGATTGTGACACAAGGGATGTTTTTCTCTGATAAGTTAGGTCTTATAAAAGTCTACTAAAGGGACATGACAACATTTTTCTTTGAGTTGAATATCTGATTGCAACTCTATACATTCCATTTGAAAATTTGCAGGTAATGTACTGATGTCGACTGAAAACGGAGTCAGAGATATACCAAAAAATTGATGATTTTTTCGCAATCTTGAACCCTATTCTCAAATTCCTTTATCAGAACAGAAACCAAGGCTGAATGTTTTTCACTATTCACAGGACTGTGTTTAGCCAATGTATTAAAATGCATAAAATTATTTGTCATAACTTGAGTTAGCACTGCACTGCACCCTCCCCGTGTATTGGCTTCAGCTCAGTTCTCGGTGCCGAGCGATGGGTGCAGGCCTGGGGATGGGCCCCGCTGGCCTGGGCTGCCGCCATGATGGCTCAGCAGCAGGAGGTGGGCCGCACTGGGAGCTGTGCTGGGCCACATATGGCCTGCAGGCCACAGGTTGGACATGCCTACCTTATCATGAGCCCTTGCATGGCTTGTGCTTCTTTTTCAGCCCTATTGTGGCCCATCACACCAGAAAGTTTGCTGAGGGCAGCATCAGCCTTGGCAAAGAGCCCTGTGAACAGCAGCCAGCTCCATCTGAACGTGATTCCCCCGTGCCAGGATGGCTGCCTAGCAAGTGCAAGGGCCCAGGCTGAGCCACAGTGCTGATGCTTTGTGTGTTGGAGGCTGCCAGGGGCTGCAGAGGGCAGAGTAATATTTTTATCATTTTTCTAGCTCCTGATGATGTACCTTCAAAATCCTGAACGGAGAGAAAGGGAAGGAGCAGATTGGTGAAGCAGCAAGGTCAGGAGCAGGGCGGGATGCTTTCTGCTTCAAGCACCGTGATGGTAGCATGCCTCGCAGCTGGTAGCAACAGGATGGACGTCTGCAGATTTCCCCCTGTACTTCAACTCCAGATTACTCCTCCCACAGCAACGCTGAGGGGTTCTGCATCAATTTCCTGGAGGTGTTGAATGGCCAAAACTGGAAACCAGTGAGGGGCTCATCCCCCAAAAACCTTGTGTATACCAAATGGCAGCAGTGAATGCTCTGTCCAAACTTATTTCTTTGCCATCACACAGCTGATAAATGCCAGCCAGGTTTTGCCACTTCAAGTTTCTAGGTATATGTTTTTATTATTATTGTTTTTTGTCCAGGACTATTAGGATTTTCCTCTTTTCGCTTGCTCATCATGAAGACAGCTCTATTGTCATTTCTCAGTTAGCTTGGTATTTCTGTAGTCCTTTAAAGACGTCTGACCAACTTGAAGTAATGTGCAACACCTGTCGAACCACAGGCTGTGCACATCAGAGCAAGGTAGTGTGGAGATGGGACCATGTGTGCACTCATGGTGCTCTCACACAGCTGTGGTTTGTGGGCTTGGGGCAGTCATCACCCGTAGGAACCTCACCCCTTTGTATTACTGATGGGTGCCTGGGCAGCACATTCTACACTGTGGGCACTGGTGGGGCTGCAAAACCTTCTTCATCCGCTCTGTCTGCCGTTACAGTGACAAATGTGCAGTTTAACTCTGTGCTATCTTCTAAAGCTAATTCTGAAAGCAAGGCTCTGCTATGCAGAGGTCAGGGCTGAAGGGGGCACATGCAACAGCATCTGTGGGGAAAAAGAGGGGTGATTTCCCTCTCCTTTGTCTCAGCCTTTTGCTTCAGAGACATGGTTAGAACTTGATTCAGCCCAGAAGAAATTTGGACTGTGGGTAGATCTGTGTGTGTGCCTCGCAGCCTCCTTGCAAGCAGGTCACATTCACCTAAGGGTTAACTCCAGCTGCAAGCAGTCAGCAGGGCTGTAAGCCCGCTCAGACCTTCCTGTTCCCAGCTAATCCCGGCAAATCCTCTTTCCTTGTGCCTTCTCCTCTTTCCTCCACAGCCTTGGGGTAGAGAGAAGGTGGGGCTAAAGGAAAGTTGTGGAAGCGCACTTTAACTATTTTGTTATGTGCGTGAAAACAAAATGAATCTCCCTCCAGGTACAACAGCCCCTGGTATCCCAATGGGCTACATACATCTGGCTGTGTGGTTCTCTCCATTTGGCCCTGGCTTAGGCACCCCAGGACTTTTTCTACAGTTCCCAACATAGTGTCATGTGCCATGGATGATGTGAGGGATGCAAGGATGGAGCTGTTTCTGCGGATGCCTGTAGCTGGAAGGAGGGGGTGTCTTTACTCCTTGCCCCTCCACATCACAGTGCAGCTTCAGCAGCAGGTTGGTGCTCACCAGGGTGGACTTGTTGCAATTCATTATTCCTGGTTGTTGTTAAAATGGAATTTTGGGGAAGTTTTTTGTTGTTGTTGTTGCTTTTGTCTAAGCTAGAAGTGGTCTTGTACTGAGAAAAATTTGCTCACAGTGGCAGAACAAGTTCGACAAACACCTCATAAGATGTCCATTTTTTCACTGACTGGTGCCGCCTTTGCGCCTCGCCCAGCTGAGCCTCCTACGCTCCTATGAACGAATGTCCAGAACCAAAGCCAGACTGTCTGCATTCGGCCATCCCATGGTGCCAGCCAGAGTTGCACCTCTGTGACTGGGCAGGCTGAGACATTCCTCCTCGGCTGCATTTCTGCATGGCAGCTCAGCGAACAGAAGTGACCGCATATATTTGTAAAACTCAGGCGAGATCATTTTGCCTTTGTGTCCCCTGTGCTGTCACCGTGAGCTCTGGTGCCGCCTGTCTCCCACGCTTTCCTCACTGTTTCTCATACAGATCAGCGATGCACCAAATCTGCCGTGCATGTAAATCAGAGCAGGGTCGATGAAATTAAAGAAGCACAGGAGGCAAGAAAACGAGAACAATTCCCATCAGCTGCACATTTGGCAATGTCTGTGCAGTGGTGATGCTGATCCCTAGAAAGCAGATTTTTAAAACAGCTGGGTGCAATCTATCAGTCATGGGACCCCCAGCTGTTCACTTCTGGGTGGAAACAGCCCAGCGGCAAAGGTTGCCAATTGCTGGATGAGCCCCTCAAGCTGTATGTGGTGAAGCTTCTGGGCTGGAGGCTTGACTCCACTTAGACCAACCTGAAAACAACAATGCCCTTGAGCCAGTGCTGTGTTTCCTGCGTAAAAAGTCATTGATCAGTTCTCTGGGAACTCGTAAGTTCTACTTGCAATGATTTCTTCTGGATGCAGTCATTATTTTTCAGCATTCAGCTTTTTTTTTTTTTTTGAGCAAGAAAGACATTAAATAAAAGAGATTAAAAATTCATCCTGCCCTGTTTAAAGCCAAGCCAAGCAGAACAGTGTATTTTCAGGAGTTCACGGTATATACAATTCCTGGCAAATCCCTGAGACGTTTTAATTAAAGGTGAAATGACTTTTCTTTTTCCTTTGCTTAATTGAGGCCACACAAATACAAATCTTGTAGCTCCCACTTACAAAGCAAACTTATTGACTCAAATTGATGGCTCATTTAAAAGTAAACCCAAAGCCCCAGGCCACTGCCGTGATTGCTGAAACCCTTCATTTTTAGCACTGTGCCCATTAAAACTTGCCTGGAGCTTTAATGCTAGATCAAGTGGTGACATTTTTGTAAGCCCCATTTTCAAAGTTACCATGAAACTTTACGGGAGTGACAAGAGGAGCCCTGAGACCCTGCACTGATTGCAGTTGCCTTTCCGAGGTGAAGCATCCGTCCTTCGTCAGGGGGACCAGGAAGCTTTGTATTTTCGTTGCAAACTTTTCTGCACAGTAGCAATATTGTTGTGCATTGCTAAATAGCTCCTGTGTTGCATCCCAGATGGGGCTTGGTTTTAAGTCTTCCTTTAGGTGATACCCATGCTTTTACAGCTCTTGGAACCTGCTCAGAAATAGGGATGACACGTGTAGAAGCAAGTGCAGAATTTAGCACTGTCTGGAGTACTCTAAGCCTTCTTCACCAGGTGGCCCTGAGGCTGTGGGTATTGCCACACTGAAGAAATTTCTCCTCTACTGTTCAAACGGGAGATGTGATCTTCAACCTGAAGATGGGATTTAGCTTTAGAAGTTCTCCTCTGCAGTGTTTGTCCATACATGGTGCTGATACAGTTGGGTTCACTTAAGGATGGTGATCCCAGGGCTGGGGTTTCAACTAGCACCAAACCAGCCCATGCAGGGCTGGTGTTTATCTTAGGTTGATGCAAGAGAAAAAGGTCTTAGTTTTCTACCACCAGGTTGTACTAAAGGGGCAGATTTTGGAAATTGCTTCTAGGGAAGAGTAAGGAGCAGAGGCTTCCCCACTCCTGTTCAATCATCCCAAGGACGGAGCTGTTCCCTCTTCCACTCTTTGTCACTGACAAAAGAGTAAATCTAAGCCTATGTTTCCGGCATCTGACCCACTACAGCTTTATTTCTGGGTAGGATGTGGCTGGCAGTACTGCATAGGGAGAGACCAAGGCACTTGGAAGTGGGAATCATTTTTTTGTACTAAAACTTCTGCTTGATGGACTACAGTATGATACCATTATAGAGTTCAAAATTTTAGTACTAAATAAATTATTTTTTTCTCTGCTAATTATTTCTGCATGGGTAAGTGATACTTTGAATTTCTCTTTGAACCAGGAAGCCCTTAAATATTCTTGATGTGTTGGCTACCTTAGTACTCTTTATGTTTTAACTATCTAAGTAAGACAAGTGGAAAAGATGCCATAGTTTTGTGTTCATCTGTGTTTATTTCTCCAGCATTCAATTATCAGCATCCACATACTTCAGTATTAACATTTTTAATGCACTTCAGGATGCCCAGTCGAGCTCTGATGTATGCAAATCCATTTTGTATGCAGCTCTTGACATATTTTCATATTCAGGATTATGGGAAGCCTTTTCTGTGCCACTCTGATGTGTGCTAATCTTTGTTTCTCTACAAACACTTTAAAAATCCAGACAAAAAGACACAATTTCATCTTCACTGAAATCCTGCAGTTTTCTCTCCCCAAGCTGCCACACGATCCAGAGCAAAGCTTCCACTCAGAGCATCATAGGTGCTGTATTCAAATTGCCTGCACCAGGCAGCTACTTCTATCCAACGTGTATCAGAGACAGCGTGAGGACTGGCAGTCCTCTGGACAAAAGGAAACCTGAATCATTCATTTATTTTCTAACTCTTATTGTGGATGCAGGGCAAAAGCTGGCCTGGGAGGATCGCCATGTGCACAGAGGCTGGGTGACGTGGGCTGGGAGCAAGAGCACACAGTGCACTTTGATCCAAATAGGTCAAGTGCTCCTCTTAAGGGTGTATAAATGATCGATCAATTAAAGTAGCTGCACAATGGCTTTGTAATTCTGGCTTGCAGCACAGTATATTAATTACCGCATGCATTATTACTTTTTTACTGTGATATTTTTTTTTAATGGGTTATTCTACTCCTTAGAAATTTCCTGTGGCTGCCAATCTCTCAGAAGCATGCACAGTAAATGGAAAACTGGAAGTATTATTTTGCACGTGCCGTAGCTTGCACGGGCTGCCAGGTCCAGACCATGCACAGATGCTAAAACCCTCCAGATTTTATTGTGAGCAGTCCAACATCTATGCCTTCACAGCACAGGAAAGACTAATCTTAAATCCCACGTTAATGAAGGAGCAAATCCCTGTGGTACTGTTAAACCTTCTGCAGCATGAGTTCAGTGTGTCTGATGAATAAATGTTTAACGCAGAGCCACACTGGTTGGTGTTACTGGGTGTGAGAGGAAGGCTGTTGGTTGACAAGGATCCCGTCAGTGTGAATGCAGTGAGTTAACAACCCTGCAGTGCCAGCAACTGCTCGGTATTGCTTTCAGGTAGGAATCCCAGGGAAGAGAGTGAGAAATGCTCATATGGGCCTGGAAATGTATTTCCTGGATTTGGGGGATTATTGGCAATACTGTTACCATTATTATCTAACCTTTCTCTGGATTTAGAATTATAATGCCCAGAGTATTTCAATTATAATTCTGCAGCATGTTAATCACACCGTTAATATCAGAAGTCAAAGTTCCTCACAATGAATTCCTTGCTGTGTCTTCCACTGATTTGTACTCGCATCCGTTTCCCTTGGTTTTAACCAAGAACCAGACTGGTGACTATTTGGGGGCTGGATACGCGTAGACAAGGTAGCAAAACACATGCTCTCAATGTGACTGAATTCTACCTTTAGTTGAGAGTGTCCTATAATCTGAAATAATCCTATATCCTCCCCTGTAATCCTATAAAACTGAAACTAATGCATGTACAGGAGCTCTCTTCTACAATATTTTTAACTTGTCTCTATTTCTACTACTGCTGTTGCCACCATTAATTTGTCTTTCTGTACTTGGATTACCTGAAAGTAGTGTTCTTACTGGCACTGGGAACTGGTTCAAGATACTTAAAAATATATATAGTCATCCCAATATGAAAAAAAACCAAAAAGAAGATGTGACAATTTCATCACCCTTCTTCTATCAGGAGTGAAAATAGAGCTTTTTTCCCATTTTCATCTTCTAAATATTTTGCTTTCCTTTAATTGTCATAAACTACTCATTTTCTAGAAAAGGTTTTTTCACAATAAAAACTGGAACTTTTCATTACAAATGTCAAAAGCTCTTCTTTTATTTTGAAAGTTTCCTGAAACAGAAAATCAAGTTAGAAAATTATTTTATATCTCCAAAAAGATTTAGTTTTGGCAAACTGATCAACTCTACTCCCTGTAAGAAAGAAAAAAAGAAAGAAAGAATGTGAGAGATGAAGAAAGGAAGAGAGAAAAGACAACCAAATTGTTCTTGAGAAGCTCCTTGTCTAGGATTGTCCTACCATGAGCTATTGAAGAATTATGCTTGGTGGAAACACATGTGAGTGCCCTGAAAATCCCTTGGATAGCTCCTGCTTTCCCAGCCAAAGGCTAGCAGAGCTTGATCTCAGATTAAATACCACCTAATGACATGGGAAAGATTTGAGAGTACAGAAGTGCTCTGTCCACCATGGACTCTTCCATCGAAGGGTGACAAAGGAATCAAACAGTAATTTTTAATGTGTCCAGTCGTATGGTTGGATGTTTTTAAGAATTACTGGAAGTTGAACAATGCACGGAGACAGATATCATGAATGAATTTTAGTTTAGGATTTTCACTACAAAGTTATTGTATTTGTTGCCTCTGCTTTGGGCTCTTGGTGTGCCATAAAGACAACACCAAAATCCCTTTCCAGTCCGTCGGCATTGGCATATTGGCCCACCACAGAATACTCTTGTAGTCCACCAGGTTAGCCCTGAGTCTGTCCAGCATTGCAGACTGCAGAATGAGGAAGGAAAAGAATATTTTTAAGAGTTTTTATTGATATATTTTCTATTTAAAACATGGAATGTGTCTGTATGGAAGAAAATTTGGAATATGTGAAGGAAAACTAGGTAGCACAAGGAAAGCAGAGGTGCTGTTTTTGAGTCATAGTGTGTGTGGAAAGCATCCCTCATCCAAGAATCACTTTCTAGCAAGTCAGGAGCTGTGGAGAACATTGCTACATTGCTGCCTGCAGCATGTTTTTCCCCTGCTGATTTCCAACACAACCAGTGGTGAGGCCTGAGAGCATCCCACCTCTCCCTTGGCTGTAATCACTGCTACTCAAAGCTTGGCTGAATGGCTTTTGTTCTGGTGCTCTCATTTTGTTTTGAAAATGCTCAAACCTAGTGTTGAGCCAAAGGAATGGACCATATACAGATCAGCAGTGGAGCTGCCCGTAAGCTAGAATTAACTGCCCATCTCAGTGGTCTCTCCCTGTTTATCCCATAGAAAAGACAGCCAGGGGCTGATTTGCAGGGGTGGCTGGTTCATGGGCTACAGACAGGACCAAACGCTCCCTTGGCTCCATCACTACCTGGAGAAGTTAATAAGAGGCTTACATGGGCCAGTTTTGGTGGGGTTTCACTGGGATTATTTCCTGAGCTTGAATATAGTAAGGAAGGAACATTATACAAACAGCAATTTACTCACTTATAACTTCTTATAAGCTTACCTATAGCTTCCTCTAGAAATAAATTGATCACAGATTTATTTCTGCGGTTGCAATCACGTCTGTGTTTCCCGGTAGTAACTGGGACCCAAGGGGACGTCAGCCTTACCCAGCCGCTGTGCTCCCCACAGCCTTGCCCTTCACCCTGCACCCAGTTTCGCTCCTCTCTCAGGACTGAAGACTGCACTACGAAGAGATGGCAGTAGGGCACATGGTGTTTATCAGAAAGGTGACAAGTTGATGGGATCCTGGAATAATTTTGCAATGCCAGCATCTTTTTTTTTTTAATTGGGATCAACCAGGAGAGCAAAAACTTAAGCCCAAGGTGTCACTTTTTCCTGAGCTATTTTTCATTCAGAGTCTGATCTGAGCTCCACTGATCAGAGCAGACTTTCAGACCCATTTCTGGCTGCACCAGCACTTCAGTGGCATAGCAAAGTTGTCCTTTAGCCCTAAAGAGGATTCATTTGAGCGTCTGCCTTTCTCCATGCCCAGCTCCCAAGATGACCTCTGCCACAGATAGATGGGTGAGGGCAGAGATTTTGTCCAGCCCTTCCCTCAAGTGTTGCTGTAGAGATTCCACTTCCAGACAGCACAGCAACGCGCCTGGTAAAGACTGCCAAGATAAAGATTTATTTTGAGGTAGCAGAACGCAACTTCCCCACCCAAGTTTCTGTTAGTCCTCTACACATTTTACACAAAAGCTGTTTGCTTACTCTGACCGCACAGACCTGTTAGGCTTGTAGGCAGGGAGGGCTGTGTTAGCACCGGGGAGATCTCTTATCTGCCTGACCAGCAGCCCATGCAAACCTGAGTGCTGCTACGACACAAGTAATGATTTTTTTCAGATCACTAGCACCTAAAATGCCATGCATTTATGCTCCATAAACCACCTCCAGTTTTTCTCCTATTCAGTGTGATGGATGAAGCAGTGCCCAAGGGCTGGCTCCAAATTCAAGAAACGTGGGGGAGTTGCTGCCTTCAAATCTGTGTAAAGCAAATTTTTCTCCTGGCTTAAATGTTCCCAAATGTGTGGGTTTGGTTTTTGTTTTCATCTTTAGATTTTTTTTGTTTATTTTGTGTTTTTCTTTTTTTTTTTATAGAGGCAGTGTTGATAGGATTAGTTGGAGTTACTTGAGGTGAGCATTTTGACAAATCTGAGCAGTATATCAACCTGCTAGACTGACTTTGATACCATGACCCTTTTTGACAGCAGTGGTCAAACAGATTTGTGCCTCACAGTGCAGTCAGAGATGGGGCAGGAGAGTTACAGATCATTTTTACACTGATTAAGAGATGGGTGGGACTTGGAGCTGCTTTTCCATGCCTGTGGGCACACAGGACAGGAGCACCTGTGTCACCCCTATGAGGAGGTAATGGGCAAGAGCTCCCACTTAGCTCTGAGAGACAAAACAGTTGGGTGTTTATTAAGTCATGGATGGAAAAGAACAATTTTATAGAGTCATAGAGTAGAATAAGAACATCTAGTTCAACCCCTCTGCCATGGACAGGGTCATCTCTCACTACGACAGGATGCCCAGGGCCCTATCCAGCCTGTACACTTCCAGGGATGGGACATTCACAGCTTCTCTGGGCAGCTTGTTCGAGAACCTCACCACCCTCACGTGCCAGCTGGTACTTACCCAAAATCCCTTGGTGACTTTTAGTGGCACAGGCAGTGGCCCCTGCTGTGCTGCGGCATGGGCAGCCTCCCCTGGTGTCTGCAGCCTTCATGTGGCCCTCTTCCTTCTGAGACCAGTCACCTGGAGATGGAGGAGGTGGCCCACAGGTCTTGCGGGGGCTCCCAGCATTGTCTGCTTAAGGCAGATTCATGTTACTGCCCTGTGTTTAACTCTGAAGGGTTGCCAGGCTGTCTCGTAATTGCACAATCCATCTCATGTAGCAAAAGCCTCATGCTCAGAGGTCTCTGGCAAGGTGTCAGATCAATGAAGTGTTTCTCTCTAAATGTCAGCCAGCTCCTGGCACTGGGAGGGAGCCAGTGATGAGCTGGGGCAGGGCAAACAAGCCCGTGGTTTGGAATAAAACAGTCTCATCCATTGTTCCTTTCCAGGATTTAGCACAAAACGGAGGTGGAAAATTACATGTGTTTTTCCAAGGACAAGCATTCTGCTACCCCGTGGTGACATCTTTCAAAATGTCCTGGACCTTCATGTGTGCAGTAAAGCAAGATTTCATTTTGCATCCTCTTAGTGCATCCCAGGACAGTACTTTCAGACCCAGGGTTGGTCAAGTAGTTACTCACAAGGAGTGTATGGGAAGAAGTCCCAAAACAGCAGGCAGGGTGCTTGAGGAAATGAAGCTCCTGTTGCCAAAAGGCTTTACAACAATATAGCTGTCGATGGCTGAGCAGGGAAACTAATTTGTGCTTGCATTTTTTGCAGGGGAGGTGATTGGAGCTGTGCTTCTGACAATGGGAATGTATTGCTGTTGCTGCAACCTTTCTAGTACAGAACAGTGTCTTGAAATAAAACTGCAGCAAGTCTCTACTCCTTGACATCTACATTTTCCAGCCACACAGTACTGAGGCTTGCACAAAGGGCTGTACAGTGGCTCCCCTCATGAGAGAGCTGCAGCAAGTCGCCTTGTCCCTCAGCACCTCCTGCGGGGTGACGCAGGCCAGGGAGGATGAGGATGTGGTTTGAGTGTAAAGTGCCTTGAGACCTTTGAGCTGTTCAAGCAGTGAATGGAAAGCTGGAAATGCCTTTGCATGGGGATGTTGTTTCCTGTTGCCTTTGTGCTGTTCTCACCAACGTGCTGCTCCTGGAAAATGTTGGTGACATCAAACTAGAGTTTGTTTTACCTGGGTTTTAATGTGGATTATGGACCAGGAGGCTGGATTCTGAACTGTCATCATTGAATGCAGGCTAGCAAAGATCTCACCAAAAAATCGTACTGGTAGTAACTACTTCTGTACTAGCAAACAGGCATCAGAAGGTGGTCAAATTCATCGACAGAAGGACGTTTACAACTTGGGAGATGAGAAGTGCAATGATTTTTTTCTCAGTGCTCTTAGGATCATGGAAGATGATCAGAGGGCTGGTACACCTCTCTTGTGAAGAAAGGCTGAGAGAGCTGGGCTTGTTTAGCTTGGAGAAAGCTCTGGAGAGACCTCATTGTGGCCTTCCAATACTTGAAGGGAGCTTACAATCAGGAATGGGACCAATTTTTTGCATGGGCAGATAGTGACAGGACAAGCGGGAATGGCTTTAAACTGAAAGAGGGGATATACAGATTAGATGTTAGGAATAAACCCTTTAGTCAGAGGGTGGTGAGGCACTGGCATAGGCTGCCCAGAGAGCTACGGGTGCCCCACCCCTGGAGGCTGAAGGCCAGGTTCGATGGGGCCCTGGGCAGCCTGAGCTGGTGGCAGCCATGCCCATGGCAGGGGGTTGGAACTGAATGGTCTTTAAGGTCCCTTCCAACCTAAGCTACTCCACGATTATTTTCATTAAGTATTTTTCTTTAAGACCCATCATCTAAGAAAAAATCAAGAAATGAAGCATTCTGCTTATTTTGAAATATTCTCTTTGACACACTTATAAAGGAATATTTCTAATCATTTCTTTCATTTCTGAAATAATTTCGGAATAATTTTGGCAAAGAATATGCACGTCTAGAAACAAAAGCCATCAATAAGTAATATCGTTGTAATCAACACGAAGCGTGTAGGTTTGACCTCAACAAAATACCACTTGCGTAGCTCAGACTATTTTGTCATTCATTCCTGAATGATATTTTCTTGGAAGATTTGTATTTCCAATGAAATTACCTGTGGCCTGTGGCCAGTGTCATTTGAAGTGACACAGAGTAATTCATACCACTATTCTGACTCAGTGGGGGAAAACTGGGCTGGGACAGAAAATTGAAGGACCCAGACAGGGTGCCTCTTCTTCTGAGTCCTTGCTTTCATCTGCCCTCATGCCCATATGCTTGAGGAGGTGGGCTCTGATGGGTTGATGGCTCCCTTGGATGGATCAGGGAGCAGTCAAACAGGATATTGATTGGGCTTCCCCACCTGTCCTTGTCTCTGTGTGCTCCTTTGTGGCTGTACAGACAAGCTTTCTTCACGTAACATAACAAGTGCAGTGAGAATACGTTGCGTTTTTAGGTGGATTTATTAAAAAAAAAATTCTTAAAGATTTTTCAAATTTCTTTGTATTAGTCCATCAAACTAATATGTATTTATGCATGTCTGTTAATGCCAAGCTGGCAAGGACCAGGAGCTTTCTTCAGATTTTACAATACAAACAATATCTACCCTAGGAAGAAAAAAAATGTTATGTCTTTTCTGTATTTCCAAAATGCAAGAAAACAATTGCGGGAGATTAGTCCCAGTATATTTTATTTATGTTCATAAAACCTAGACAAAAGACTAAGTTCTGTTCTCCTTTATGATGACACAATCACACTGGAACCACTCCTGCACTTAGACTCCACTGTGGAGGAACCTGCCTCTCTCTGTTCTTGCCTGGGAAATGCAGTTTTGCATTTTCCCTGCATCGCGTGCCACTGTGTATTGGGAGTTTGCTGCAGAAGTAAGTTATCCCAGTGTGTCCAAGGGTATTTTACATGAGGACAAGGGTATGTGTAGGAAGCAGGAAGAAGTAGGAAGGAATGAAGAGAGACTGCAGATAAGACCTTAAGCACCCAATAGCTTAAGGTAGCTTAACCTGCTGCCCACAGACACAGCCAGCCACAGGCACACTACAGTTTGACCCCATTTAACTCTTGGGGAATCATAGCTGAACAGGGCTGGGCACGTAATTTAAACTTCCCCATCTTCAGTTCCCAGAAATTGTTCCGGGGTCTAATGCCAAAACGTCCTGTTTGCAGATGTGTCAGAGCCAAGGTCACGGTGAGTTGTGTTGATGAAACTGTAGCTGGTTGCATGCTGCTTCCTTGCAATGGCTTAAACTGACCACTGCAAATAGTACAGGGGAGTAAAACAACTTCCCAAAAGCTGGGGTTGCAGGCACCAGCCCTGTGGAAGGCCTCACATCTGCAACAAACATGGGGCTGCTGCTTTGGCATTTGGCCCTTTGTTCTTCTGGCACCTTGATGGTGCTAGCACGGCAGCGCAGAGCTCATAAAATCCCTTTCTTCGGGGTTTATGAATATACTGCAAGGAGCTGCAGGATGGTGCTTGGTCTCTGATGCAGCAGCAGAGACCTCAGTGCAAGGAAGAAGGAAAATCCTGGTGTCTGGGTTGAATCTAACTCATGTTAAGTAAGGAAAAAATGGGCCTTGTCGAAGTCAGAGCAAAGATGATGAAAACATTTTCTATTCATTTCAGCACGCCTTTTCCTGAGGCATTAAATCATATTTATAGTCCCGAGAGCCTTTCTGTCAGGATGTATTTATATATATATTTTTCTATTGTGAGTACCCATAGGAAACACGAGCATTCGTAAGAAAACAGTAATAGCGGAATTAAAATAGAGTATCCGGTGTGCATTTCCACACTGGAGAAGAGCCATAGGAGTTCTTCTGTTTTCTCACCTTTGCCTCGTGCTATAAAAGTCGGGATGATTAGCAGTTTGGAGACGCTGCAGTCCACTGCGTAAACACTGCATTTTTTTTAAACTCTAAATATAAGTTTAACCTACGATCATTTAAAAAAAAAAATCTGATGAAATGGATGTTTATTTTGGAGACTACCGTTGTGTTCTTTTATTAACAATACTCCATTTTATAGGCTTTTCCAAGAAAGGCTGGATAATCCCCCTCCCTCCTCCACTTAAAAATAGCAGAAGAACAGCAACTGTGTTTACAAACAATGACTTGGCTCAGCATTAACAGCAGTAGGGGTTCAGCTCGCCAGCGTTGCAGCGTTTGAATTATCAGGCCCATAAATGGAGAATCAATCTGCTTCTGGGACTTGGCACCATTTTGGGAGGTTTAGAGGCTGTGTTTTTGTTTAGACTAGCAACTGCAGCCATTCCATACCAGTACAGCGAACGTGTTTGGGACCACTCTCTGGCACAGAGGCCAGCTGGCTTGGATGGGAATGTTAAAATCCCATTCTTACTCTACAAGGCATGGTGTGTCTTCTGCGTTGTGATTCCCAAATTGTACCCAGGGAGGTCTCTGCTTAGTCCCAAAACGCCCCACAGGTCCCTTGAAAGAGTTCAGTGTAGAGGCATGCGCACAGGATTGCTCTCTGCAGTGTAATTCACTGCCTGAGCAGCCTGGGTTAATAAAGGCTTTTGTTATCCAGGCTGACCCGCTTGTCAGCCCTCGATGCGTTTGTATGGGCCAAGTTTCAAATAAATCTCAAGGCGTTTGGCAAGCAGCGACTAAGCGGGTGGCACACACTGCCCATCACGGGCTGCAGAGGAGAAACTTGGAGCAGAGCAGGGCTTCACGACCATGATCCGAGGCTCCTGCTTTCAGGTTTGGCTTTACAGATCTCGGTAAATGTTTAATCAACACCTCTGAAAAACAGTTGTGTGCTGTCTCCATGTCCAACCCTTTGGAAAAGCAGTTTGGCTCTGGGGAGCTCCTCATAGATCTCGAAGAGAAGAGGCAGCAGCAAAGCCTTTCTGGGGGTGAAATGGGAGGGATCCTGCAAAGAGCAGTTTAATGCAGGAATTTCTGACAGGTAGCAGTTGCTGTTTCGCTCTTTCTTTGCTGGCTGGAGGCCTGAAGCTAAGTCAGTGAGACTTTGTTTGCCTGGCTTTTGCTTTTCCACAAATTGCACATATTCTGACGCAGACTCTTCTCCGAAATTTTTCTTCATTTTTATTTTTCTAGCCAAGAGAATGTTATTTAAGTGATGGCACTTTAGGGGCTTTTTTGCAAACATCCAAAATTTTAAAAAACCACAAGACATTTTCTTCCCATGAAACAATGGCGTTGTGGGAGGAAGGGATCAATTTTTCAGCTTTTAAAGACTCATTGCTTCTTTAAATCTCCGCTCCGGGCCCCTCGGCATCCCCCCGCTCCCTGCCTCTCTGCCTTGCTGGGGTCTCAGGGGAACCTCTGAGATGAAAAGCTGGCCGCACCTAGCCTGCCTTGGCAGCAAGAGGGAAAATAACAATAGTCTGTGCAAAACAAAGGCCATTTATCCTTTAACTTCCCCCAACAGTCTCAGCACACATGAGCTTTTCTTGCTTGGCTTTCTCCAAATCACAAGTCCAGCCCCGATACTTAAGAAATGAAGCTGGTTGGGGGAGGAAGAGAAAGGAACCAATTCCTCTTCCTTCCTGTCCTGCTCCTCCCTCCCTGCCCGGCGCTTTTTGTTCAGCTGGATCACATTCTGCATACTTGGCGTATCTGGTGCCTATCAAGGTCAGCCTATGAGAATAAGGTGTTTCATTGCCATTCAAATGACTGCAAACTGTAATTCAAACAAGATCAGAGAGCTGTGGCTGACTCAATATCCACAGGTCGATATTCTGCCCTTTCAGAAATTTCAGCCTGAAACTTCTTGGTGTGCATGTAGGGCAGCAGAAGTCGCAGCTGGTGCGGTGTTGAGGGCTCAGAAGTTTTGGGATTGGCATTGAAAAGCGTGGGAACTAGGCTGGGAGCAATGCCTTTCTGACATTAATTTTTCTTTCTTTTTATGTGTGTGTGTCTGCAGGCTGCTAGCTGCTCTATGTGGCTTAAATGGACATGAAAGTATGTCTCTGTGCTGGAATGTGCGTCCCTGGATGATCTGATCCTTGGTGAACTAACTTCAAGGAAACAAAAAAGAACCACACTCTGCTTTCTGTGATTTGGATCTTGTTATTAATGGCTTGCTCCCACGCAGAAGACCTGTAACGTGGAAGGACAAAGATCTGTCTTTGTTGAAGCCACCGAAGGAGAGACTTGAAAGCACTGTGAAGAGGGGCAAGGAAATACTCAGCTTTGCCTTTTTAAGCCTGTCTGGGGAAAACAAAGCTTCTTCCCCCATGGACGAAGGTGCTGGAGTCGGCAGATTCAGCCTAGGCCCCGGGTGGTGACTGGCACCCCAGGAGGGCTGGCAGCGGCCTGTCCTTGTTGCCTTAGCTTCCCCCTGCATCGTGCTCCACCAGCAGCAAGATGGTCACTGTCAGGAAAAGGAACGTGAAGGTCTTCACATTTGCCTTTGTGCTCATCACGGTAACGTCATTTCTGCTGAACTATAAGCACCAGGTGACCATAACCGCTTGGGATCCTAAACATATCATCTCTCAGTTTTCTGAGCAAGTCCGAAAACTCATCAAATATCCCCGGAGGCCGTGCAGCTGTAACACATGCACTTCAGAGCTGGGACATTCCCTCTGGTTCGACCAGAGGTTTAATTCAACTATGCAACCTTTCCTAACCTCACAAAATGCCTTGATCCCAGAGGACAGCTACAGGTGGTGGCTGGTAAGTAGGGGGCGTGGGGGCCTGGATGCGTCCTGGCCTTGGCGTGACGGTTGCAGTTTCAGGCCTCAAGTGATGCTGAGCAGATAGCAGGACATGGTTCCTGCCATAAACATTTGCTGTCCACCTAACGAGGCAGTCAGAGGTGGGAGAACGTGGGTGTTTTTGCTGTTGTTTGGCTTGCAGGTACCCACTGTGCACGTCCGCTTGCTCCAAGTTAGAAAAATCCCCAGGATTTGCATATCTCAGTATTACTTTTTCCTCCCTTCTTGTTGTAAGGGCTAGAATTTGTAATGCAGCTTATTATGCGTCAGGTGGTAACAAAGGCCCTTTGCCATCTGTCGAGGCAGCAAAGCAAACTCATTGGGAAGTTTGTTATTCACCTGGGACTCTCCCAACCGTAAGATGTGTAAATAATAAGCAGGAATAAACAGAAAATAATTCATTCCGTGTGTAAGAGCACAAGCTACATTGTCACCGGTGACGTAAAGCAGGTCTGGGAGGCACACAGCGGGTCACAGCCTCTCCATGTCCTCGGGGCTGGGCAATGAAGGAGCCGGATCCAAGCATCATGAAAGCCAGTGGACATCTTGTTCCAGAAGCACAGAAGGGATGAAGGAGTATCCTGACGTTTTGCCTAATCAAAGCCCCTTTTGTGTTTTCTTGAAATGAAATGTTGCATTACACAAATTGCTGATGGTCCCTGCTGCCCAGCTGCTGAAGCACAGGTTCTGGCTGGTTTCTTTATGAGTTGTTTCCCTCCTTATCAGAAAAAAATAGTTTCACAGTGCTTTTCTTTGAACACACAACTGCCTGCAACTTGATCTCCTGCGGATAACCCTTAATGTGGAATTGAGGCAGATGCCCATGTTCATGTTGGGGGTTCAGGTCTCAGAGGAGGTGTCAGGTGCTGCAGGAACAAGGCCAGATCTGATTTATTGCTTCTCACTCCATCATCTGTTGCATTTTCTGGTGAAAAATAGCTTCCAGCGAACTGCAATGTGTAACTATTATGTAAATTATATCCTAATTTTATGACGAAACTCACTTTTTGCTATTAGCCTCCTATTCCAGCTGTTGTATTCTTTCTCCTGCCCTTTACCTGTGGCAGCTGTTCGCAGTCACTTGTGTATTTTCTTGCTGGCCCCACACACTTTTCCTTCTGATCCCCATAATTCTCAGCTGGGCTATGCCAGAGCCGTGAAGAGAGGTGATGGCAAGCTTAAGTTCTGCTCTCAGACCCGAGTTTGATTTAAACACGAGGTTTGAGTGCATTCTCTCTTAAAAACAAAAATGTAAAAAGGAAGAAAAACTTCAGTACAGACTTTTGAATTTATGATTCTCCTTCTTGTAGTGAAACTATAAAAAGAAAAAGCAGAAATATCTAACATCAGTTGAACTCGAAACAGATCTTTACAGAGTAAGATTGTTTCTTTTTAAGCTAAATTAAACATTAGGGACCTTTAGGACAGTGCAAAGTCTTTTTTTTTCCCTCCCCCTGCATAAAAGCTGTCCATTAATTTTTGAGGCTGTCTAACCCTATTTTTAGTGTTTTCATTCATTTTTATACATTCAGGTCAAGTTCAAAGGGAATACACTATTTCAGAACACAAAATCAAAGCAGCTTTTTCTTAGATGGAAGTTTTCTACACTTTCTTCACCTTTTGTTTTTTCAGTCAGAACTTTTCTTCCACTGGAACATGTGAAGTATTTTGGTGCCATCCCAAACTGTCATATTTACAGGAAATCAGCCACTTACTGAAAGTACTTGCCCTAACGTAGTGTAAGTGGTGAAAGAGCCCTGCAGCTCCTCAGTGCAACCAATTTGTGCAACCCTTTCTGAGAGAGTTGTTTCTACAGTCATTAAATCCCAGGTGCATCCTGGCTGAGCTCCTTTTCTGCTGTTCAGTTTTAGTCTCATTTTCAAGTTTATTCAGTCAAATTTATTTAAAGAAAACATTGCTCATGGCCACATTTTACGGTCTCTTGGTTTACTAACTCAATGATTTGTGACTTTTTGCTATATTTGTGCTTAAAAGATGAGGCACAAGGAGATGAAATTGCTAGTTGTTACTTCATTTCAGGGGAGAGATGCTGGTGTTAGCTTGTGGGTCGGACTCCAGACAGTATGATGATTTCATTACGCTGTAACTGAAGCTCTGTGTTACGAGGTTGTGACTTTGGTATCATGGGAAGATGTGGGCTAAATGCCTGCAGAGCCCTTGCTGGAGCCCTTCTTATTAACCCTGATGCTGAATTTGTGAATAGGGATTATTCAGCCAAATTGTCACATGGCATTAGTGTCCCCCCGCTTCTAGCAGAGCCATAACTGATTTCAGAGCCTAATGACAAGCATTTGAGATGAAGTGACATCTGGGGCCAGAGGACGGGGTGTTTTCCCTTGCTTGCAACTCTTTGCATGGCTGCCCATCTGCTTCATGGTGTGTTTGTAGAATATGTGGCTGACTTGGTGGGATGAGGCCTTCTGGAGGGAAATGCTGCTGTTTCTGAAGGCCTAAAAATCTGCCTGGTTGTGTCTATATTCACAGAAACAAGGAGGCTCTTTGCATGGCTGTTACTCGCTTTGCATTTGCTTAAATCTACCCAGGTGCTAAACTCTCCCATGATTAGTTTAGTCCATCCTTCCTTCCTCCCTTTCTTCCTTCCTTATTTCCTCCCTTCCTTCCTTCCTACCTTCCTTTCTTCTTTCCTTCCTTCCTTCCCACCTTCCTTCTCTCTCTGTCTTTCTGCTCTCCTCTGATGTTCCCTCAGTCTTTCTGTCTGTTTGCCTTCACTCATCTTGCATTGCACTTCAGGGACTGTGACAGTCCTGGTGTTTGGAAGTTGGCACCTTACACCATGTGCTGCATTTCTTTCTATTTTGTCTCCCACCTCCCTTTCAAGTTTTCCACTGTTGTTGTATGAAGCAAATGCTGTGGACACTGAATTCAGTAACCTGCATGTAAGGGAATGGGACAAAAATTATATGCTTTAACATGGCACAGCATTTTTTTATAGTTCTCTTGTTTTATTCTGAAAGCTTTTCTTCATTGTTTTTGGTGGTCAGAAAGTATAAAAAATGCAAGATTGGAACTTGCTGTTCTAAATCCCAAATAACTCCGCTGAAGTTGATGGATTAAAGCTATGATAAGTAAAACCAGGCTCAGAGTTCCCTGGCAATCTTATCTGTAGCACATTGTTCATCAGCATATATGTATGTTATAATAATTTTTATCTTGAGTCATAGAATATTTGAGGGTTTTGCTTTCTTTTTTTCTTTTTTTTTTTTTTTTGGAGAAAGCTCTGCTCTTGGGGACATTTCATTAGCACATCTAAAATAAATTGTTAGCTTTTAGGCCTTATGGTTGTAGGAAAAAAACATCATGTATGTCTTAAAGATTTTCTCTCCAGACAGTGAGTAAAAGGGCATCCCCACCACGTGCACGTGGAAACTGCATTTATTTTTAAGGCAGTATCAGAGCTACTTGGCACCCAAGTCATGCATTTTGAATGCTCTTTGTAGAAAATTTATCCAAATACTTTGATCACAAGAAATCTTTAAAACTGGGACACCGTCTGTGATACTTTGAATGCAATACCAAGGGCTCAGCGCCTCGATGGCAGCATGTTCCCTTCAGAAGGTGGTGCCAAGTGCAGTCCCAGTGCCTGTACATACTCTGTCTAACCCGGTGTCATCCTGCTTGGGTACAAGCTCAATGTTCAGAGCAGCATTGGACATACTGGGAGAAAGAGCCCAGCCTTCCGCTACCTCTTCTCCCCGCCAGCAGCCCTGTGTGTGTCCGGCTGGGCTGCAGCTCCAGGTTCTCCTATGGCGAGGATGGATGGATTTGAAGGTGCTTTGAGCTTGCAGCCCCTCTGAGCTGCAAGCATCCTGCAGCCAGAAACACGGACACCCAGAGCTGGCAGAGGTACAGTCTTTGCTCCTGTGGAGGTGGCTTGTACCAGCTATGGAAGCTGGAAATCATGCAATTTGACACACACATTATTGTGTGTTATTTACATAATGTATGCACATTACATTCATATTTGAAAATGCATGTTTTACGACAGACACAAATCATTACACAAAGCCAACCCAAACCCTTGAAAGCCCCTATATTCTTCCCCTAAATCTTTTTGATGCATAGTAATTGCAGGACATTAAGTATAACAATAATAATGTCATATTTTCTAGACCAAGGAGACACTTTTAAAATGGATGGTCTCCTTTTAACCTTTCCTTTGGTCTGCAGAATGGAGATTACCTGCATTTGCCCCACCAAGCTGTTGCTAGGATTAATCTTTGTACAATGTTTTATGGCTGGGAAGCGCTGCCTGAGTGTTAATGCTTCCAAACTGCTGGAGCAAGGCAATTAGTAGCTGTGCAAAAGAGGTTCTCATGGGGCTTAAGTCTCTCTTTATCTTTTGAAGACAGTTTTTTTTTTTACTTTAAAAAGGAAAAGCATTGAAAAACAGTATTGCTACACCAACTTCCCCAGGCTGCCTGGCTATGTTCTTGCAGAAGAGCTGCCCTAAAAGTGCTGCCAGACCCACACCTGTGGCTGTCACCCATGTGAGTTGTGTCTTGAGCCATTCTTGACATATTTCCATCTGCATCCACACTGCACTGATGATTATAGGTTGAACAGGATATTTTCTACATGCTAAGATTTCAAAATCCCAGGATTTTGAAGGTGTATCCATTACAGTGCCAGACTTGCCCATAGATGCAGGATGCATAGACACCAGGAGAGCTTTCTTTCCAGACTCTCTTGACTTTTGACTTTTGCTTCATCCTCACTGCTCAAGGCAGTTAGCTCTGAGCAGCCTTGGTTGAATTCACATCCTCCCCTTGCATTCTCCTAGTTTTGAGTATTGCTGCTTGACAGTAGTTGGTACCATCAGTGGTGGTGTGATGGTCATCTGATGGTCTCTGGTCATCCTTAAAGAAGTGTGTATTCAGTGATGTGAGAAAGAGCAACAAGCTTTTCCTCAAAAAGCTGTTCATGGGTAAGAAAAGAAGTGCATAGACTTTGAGCATAGACTTTAGAAAGAACTTTCGAAAGAAATATCTAACATAGACTTTAGAAAGAAGTGCATAGACTTTTTTTTTTTTAATATGAAAATGTAGAAATAGCTAGTAAACCTCTGAAGAGGGGAGTTTTGAGGCTAGGAGGACAGGGTAGTTTGTGTTTCCTGTTAAGATGGTGAGGAAACTTCTCAATCTGGACTCTCTATTACATTTTTAACAATGTAGAGTAAGGAGTTGGCTCTCAAGTGCCAGGCAAACATTTTTGGAGGACTAGAGACGAAATGTTAAGTGATCTGGAGGTATTTGATATGTGGACACAAGGCAGGTTAAGATTCCTTTTGAACTTAGGCAAGAGATTAAACTGCATCATTAGAAAATGGAGAAAAACAGCCACTTCACCCTGGACACGGGGTTCAGGTATTTTGGTGTATTTAGGCCTGCTTCCAACAGCTGTATCCATAGGCATATCCCTGGCACACACCTGCGTCCCATCAGAGCACCATGCTCTGCAACACCAGGGCTTACATGGCTCTGCCTTGCATGACATGGATGGACTTTCACTCCTCACTGTTGTTCATTTACAAGAAATGCCAAACTGGTGGGAGATTGTTAAAAAAAAAAACTGATAACATTACTGGAAAAAAAAAAAAAAAGGGACAAAAATTTGGCGTGGGAAAGTGACTATAATTGGCTTGTAATTATAATGCTATTAGAATAGACTTTTGCAAGCAGTCAAGTAAATATTGTGCAATAAGAAACTGGCTGCATGTTACATTTGAAGGTTTAAAAGAGATCTGCTTTGGAGTTAACCGTCTTTATTGCCTGTTCTGCCCTGTACTGCTGAGAAGTCAAAGACTAATCAGTTCTGAGTGAAGATTAGGCCTGAGAAATATAGTCCAAATATAGTCCAATCAGATAATCGCTTAGGAAGTGAAAACAGCACTTTTAATGAGGGACTGGTGTCTTCCTGTATGGATGTTCAGCACACGGTCCTCATCCTAGTTAAGGTCTTTGGAATCTGTAAAGCCAGTGCTAACCTCTGCTGGAGAAATTCTGTGCAGCTGAGGGATCTTAGGGCAGTGGTGTGCTGCCTTCTGGCTGGGGATGGTGACCACTTTTTAACTTGGTTGCAATGCAGCTCCTCTAGACTGAGAGCAGCGTAACAGAAAGACATGTCAGATCTGAGATCTGTGCAATTGGAGGTGCCTGTCCGTGATCATGCTTGGCATCATTTTCTTGCACCAAACGAAAGTAAATACTCCATTTCCCTTACTGAAGCTATCATTCTGGCTGAAAGGGCAATTTAACTTACAAAGAGGGCTCAGATGCTTCGAATTTTCTGAAAATTTCCTTCTCCATCTGAATTTTGTTGGGCAAAATCATCTCAGGAACAGATTTTTGTTCTTCCTAGAATAATTATGTTCTTTAAAATGTTTTGAAGCTTGTTTGGTAGTTTTCCCTTTCATTTCTTGAAGGCAATTTAAGTCAGTTCAGCCTTTACAGGGAGAATGTTACTGCACATGGTGTATGCACATATGTGTTCAAATAACTCAAAATAAGTTCCTCCTTAAAAATTTAGACTTTTCTGCATTATGCATCTGATGCTGCACTCTGTGATATCTATGAAAAGCCCCCATTTATTTTGAAAGCTGCAGTTTAGGCTGAATCCTAAACATTAAGTGGTTTTCTTATAGTCAAATTAGTTTTGAAAATTAGGTTAGACTGGTTTGATAAAGAACACAAGTTTAGGTATGTGAATATATGTTTGTAACATCACACATGCGAACTTAGAAGAAAATAAACCTTTGCACTTAAATAATCAAACCATGCACAGAATACTGATGTGGTAATAAGGACAGTGCTTGTCTGGGCATCCTAATGACCTTTTTGCTGTACATCCAGCCGTTTGGTTGCTTGACCTGGCTTTTCTGCTCAGAGTGGGCTAAAGGAATGACATGAAGTGAAGGAGTGAGTTGTTATATATCAGCTAGAAGACAGCAGTGCCTATTTCGGTGGTGCTATGATTGGCGTCGGTTCTCAGCACTGCCCAATGGACTCAGAGCTGTGGTAACCCAAGCCCTTGATCTTGTCTCTGCCAGTGCTCAACATCAGCTACAGCAGAGGAAAAAAAAGCCAAGAGAATAACGTCAGCTCAGCAAGAGTTTTGTGCTGATTTCTTTTAATGGAGTCCATACAGAAGTGTATAGGTTAGCAAGGGTTAGTAGGAAGATGCAGTCGTCATAGGTAAGATTTCTTTGGCTTCTTTGTTCTCAGTCCTTGGCCTCAGTGCTGTCTTGTAGCTCCAGGGACCTGTTGTTCAATTCAGTGCAAATAATGTTTCTTTACATAGATGTGCAAAGAGACAACGTTGAACTTCCTGATAAAAAAAAATTACTATTGTAGTTCTATACGTATTTGTGTGTAAGAGAGGAGGGCCAATTTAAAGTTCCTGCTGCGGGTGAGAGAAAGGCTTCAGAAACAAAAGCCAGCTTACCCCAGGCCATTGCTAGGAGTCATGGGAAAAAGGTATTTTTCCTCCCACTCTCCCTATCTCCCCTTGCCTTGGGCAAGGGCAAAGCCTTTTGGCAGATGCTGTCTCGGAGCCACTCTCCTTTTGGGAACTTTCCATCAAACTTGCAAGCAGGTGGCACCATGAGTGTTGGCAGTGCTTCGTGTGAGCCTGTCAGCACTCCCAACCTTTTTAGCAGCCCTCAGACAGCAGGGTCCCGGAGAAGGAGTGTCTAACCATCACCTGCTCTGTACCTTGCCCGTGCCTCTGCCATCTGGCAATTGTTTCCACCATGCACCACAGAGCTGCTACAAAGAGTTTCCCTCCATGGCAACAGGCACAATGACCAAGGTCCGGGGTGGTTTTCTTCATCCTGGAGAATTTTGTAGCTGGCTTTATATCTACAGCTCTCAGGGTTAGCTTTACTCTAGTTTTATGTTGCACTAGTGTCTGGTTCCTGTGCAATCCAGAGCAGCGGAAGTGAAATCTCACCACTGAAATCTTGCCACCCCACTTCTGGCATTTGCCAGAGTTTGTGGTAAGGGCTACTTCAGCTGGCTCAGCCTTATTTCTATACTCCATTAGGTTCTCTTAGACTGTTTTGTCCTTCCAGGGAGGGTAGAAAGGAATTTTATATGTCTTAACAGAAGATATCTAGCCCAAGGCAGTACAAGGCTTTTAGACACCAGAAGAACTTTTATTCTGCTAGAGTCAGCCTTGAGAAGAACGTATGATCTGTTCCACTATGGCTGGAGACTGAGGAGTTAAGGAATTTGAGGAAAAGGAGGAGAAAAGGGAAAACAAATTAGAAGAGTAAATGGAAGGGGTTTTCAATATTTTTCCTTCACATTTGAAGTTCCCACTTGAAGCCTTGCAACATACAGTGTCTGTAGCCACATGAGCAAGAGCAGTCTTTGGACCGAGAGTGGTCTTTGGGAAGACATTTGAAGCTGTCTTGCTCACAGAAATGCTAGCTATAGTGGTAACCTGGAGTGATTTTTCTCCCTTACAGAAACTGCAAGGAGAGAAATCTCCAAAGAATCTTAATGATACTCTCAAGGAATTGTTTGGGGTCATTCCTGGAGATGGGGACCCGCTGCAGGAGCGAGGCACGTTGACATGCCGACGGTGTGCTGTCGTGGGCAACTCCGGCAACCTTCGACAGTCTCAATATGGCCAAGATATTGACTCCCATGACTTTGTGCTCAGGTAAGTAGGCACCACGTCAGCTTCAAATGTCTCTGTTATTTAAGATTCACTGGTATTTTTTCAGGACAAGAGAGCAAAAAAGATTTCAGGGTCCATCTAGTGAAGTCTGGTACGTAGGTCCAGTCTAATCTGTAGGGATATGGACTACATGTGTTGAAGATATGGCCTCATGTTTTAGCCTGGAAGGAAAATGTGACCTGTCTTGGGTTTAAATAGGTGTTGATACTGTAGCTTATTCTGCACTGTTCGTAATTGTTTGTGTTTAAAAAAAAATCCCTGAGAAAACTATAATTTCAGATAAACATTATCTCCGTAGCTAGTGCTTACAAATGATCTTTTGCACATGTAGCTGACTGCATCAGATTTTACTTTCTTGCACTGGTTTACTCTTAAGCAATGGTAGGGTGAGAAGACCAAAGTCACTGAACAGCAGAGAGGAGACAGCTGAATGGCCAGAGCTGCTTTGTTATGGGTCACATTGCCTCTGCCTTTTGAAACAATGAGTGCTGGCTATTTTTTCGCACTGAAATACAAGGAAACATTAGGTAGGCAGTGATAACCACCCAGAGGGCAATCAAGATATCTAGGCTGTCTAAGTTCACCTTGCCAAGCTGTCAGAGGAGCTCTCCTAACCACAGCAGTCCAACACATTCTCCAGCTCTACACCGCAGTTACCAGTGCAGCACAATTAAGGGAGCAGTGAGGGCAGGTCAGAAAGCCTTGAATGGAGGGACTACTGAAAATGCTGTGTGTGGGATTGTACTCTCAGAAACAGTGCAATGTTTAACTGGAAGCTGTGTGCTAAAGTTGAGAGTGAGTCAACAGAAGATTAGTGCTATTTGAACTGCTAGGCCACCTGAAGCCTCTTGGCTTTTGTTGCGGCTTGGACACCCAGATGTATATGATAAATCATTTCAAGGGTTGCTTCCTTTGGCTGAGTGCCTTGCCCTCAGCAGTAAATAACTTCCCAAAGGCAGTCAGCCAACCAGATCTTCAGATACATGAAGGGAAATTAACAGCCTTCTGCCTTAATCCCACAGACTGTAAACGTGTGGTAGTAGAGGTGCATCTGTGCTCAGCTCTGTGTCCCTTGCTTTGGAGCCTACCCTATTTCTGTGTGCACTTTCTTATCTTGTCTGATGTACATTCCCAAATCTGTGCAGAAAAGCCTCAGAGGCTCTACTGGAATTGAAGTTGTTTCTTTATAGTAACAAGAGAGATACTTATTTCTGCTCTGAGGTTTTACCCTTCCCATAACTGTGCATCTCTAGCAAAGGGGAAGCTCTCTGTGATTTGAAGCTTAACCTGCCAGTCTCTAGTTTCTGGTTTAGCAGTCTCAAGCCAGACCTGCATGTATGGCACAAGGTTTTAGGATTTGTCAAGGAAACTTCTGCAGAGAAGGTGACCCCTCCCTATGCTAATCCAACAAACGAAATCTCTGGTGACGTGATAATTCATTTGCACATACTCTGGCAATAGATTCAAGTGTAGCAAAGAGCCTGAGGTGACACCCTTCCTTCCAAACACTGTTTCAGGCACGGTTTAACTGTCTGGTTTCTTGACAAAGGGAAATTCCAGTCCTTCCTGTTGAGACTATCTGTGATTGCTGCCTTCTGCCATGCCTGGCCAGCCCTTGCTGCAGATGGTGGGGAAGGGACAGACCTGAGGGCAAGTTGTGTCCTGTAACTGAGATGCCACCCTTGGCTTTGTCTTCACAGAAAGCAAACAATGTATCATACACTTCAGACTGACTAATCTCAGTATAGAAATATAGGACTTCATAGAGTGGGCTTTGTAGATGTAGGCTTTGTAAATGTAGGCTTTGTAGAGTATTTTTACAGATTACAGTGAGGAACCCTGAAGCTGGCAGGGAGGAGACCAACTCAATAACAAGTCCACATGGGCCAGCAGGATGTTCTACCTATGTTAATAACTCTCTTTGAGGAGTTATTAACTCCTGGGGGAGTTAATGCAATAAGTCCCCCAGGAGTTAATAGCTTAATAATAGCTCACCTGGGGGAGCACTACAGTAACGTGGCCTAGCGTAAACTTTCTAAAGATATTTTACCTCCCTGTCAGCAGTGAGCACATCAGGGTGTTATCCACCAATGTATGATGCTGACCATCATTTCATCAGCTATATCCTTCCTTGTCCTCCCTGTGCTTCTGCCAGGAGCTGAGCTGGTGTCTACAGGAGACTCCTCTGGGCAACAGAGAAAGTTTTTATTTTGCTCAAATCCAACTTGAGGGTTTCTCCTGGTAATGTGTCATACCATGGAGACATGCAAGGTCAGTCACACTTTAGGATTCTCTAATGTGCTTTATGCTGCGCCACAGAAACATGTAAATCTCTACCAGTAGTAAGTAGTGAGGTGTCCCATCAGGATGGGAATTGCTAATGTGTACCCTGAGTTGCTTTCAGGAACAAACACAAGTGCAGAGATGTTTCTGCAATCCTGAGTTCAGAACTGCCCTTCTGCTCCCTGTTGCCTTATAAATCCAGCATAAAGTACTCAACATGTTTTAACTGAGCCTTGCTGGGCCCAGGACTGATCTCCAGGCTGGGTATAAAGCACATAGCATCAAGCTTTGAAGCTGATTTTGGAGCGTTCCTTATTTCCTGAATAGATGATCAAAGTTGGGGGAGGTACCACAAAGTAAAGTTTGAGGCAATTAAGTGTTTGGCAGCAAATCCTGCGTTTGTCACTGCAGATTTGGTGCTTTCTCATGGAAGGACCATAAGGAGGATTTGCTGCTTCTCATCACACACAACATGGTTTGTTGCCTTCATCCCGGACAACCAAATACACCTGTACAGATGGGGGGATTGAAACTGCAAGAAGTTAAGTTGATGGACTTACGAGCAGTAATTTTCTTACCTACCAGAGGCCTAATTAATATATTCATTAGGGTGAGAGGAGATGGATTCTAATGGGTTCATGGCTCTGTTCATTAACTCTCCACTTACTGTAAAGGGAACCCAGAGACATGCTCAGTGAGATATTTTCTTTGCAGACAAACCCAACTGCACACTAAAGCCTAGCTTTTGTTTCTTTTTAATTGATCCACAATGTATGAAGGTCACTTCAGCCCACTTGAGGATCCCTACACCTGAAGAGTCAACATACAGCATTCTCCTCAGCCATGGGAGAATTTTCCTGCCACTTCAAGCAAGAAATGTGGGGAAAATCCACGTTTGCACATGTCTAATTCATTTCCCACTTTCTCACTCTCTTCTTATTTTTTGGGCTGTAGAATGAACCGTGCCCCCACCATTGGCTACGAATCAGATGTTGGAAGCAAGACCACCCACCACTTTGTTTACCCCGAGAGCTACAAAGAGCTGGCAGAAAATGTGAGCATGATCGTGATCCCCTTCAAAATCCTGGACCTGCGCTGGATTGTCAGTGCCCTCACCACAGGCACTATCAACTTGTGAGTAACATCAGTCCCAAGGGGACAGGCTGAGGGGTGGGTGCTGTGAGGGTCTGTGAAGCTCCCCTAGACCTTAATCATAAGTAAGCATTTGCCCAGTGTAGTCTTTTCCCTCCTACAGCAGCGTGTGGTGCAGAATCAGACATTTTGTGGGTTAGTCATTTAGCAGAGGTTTAGACACCCAGATTATCCCACCTGTGACATTTTGATGGCCAAATGGTTCACCAGCATACATTATCCACTTGCAGAAGAGGACAGGGAGGCAGAGAGGGATGTGCAGATGGCTTGTGCAAAGCAGCAGGAGCAGACACAGACCATGGCACTTAGACATCCATCTAGAGCTCCTTCCCTGGGACACGTTGATCAGAAGTTCAATGCATTTTTCCTAGCTGGAAGACACCTACTTCTCCCCAGTCTTCCCAAGATGGCCCTGAGGGCTCAACACTTGCAACATTTCTGTGAATAGAGCCATACCTACCTATGGGAAAGCTGGATCCATGCCAGAGCATTATTTTGCTCCTAGGATGCGGGACCTTAAAGGGAGACATGACTCTGAGACTCGCTCTCGGGCTGGAGAGCCCTTTCACATTCTCTTGCTTCCTCACCTCCTGCTCAGCCTCCCATCCTTTCTCTTCTGCCTACTTCAGAGAGCAATGCCACTGTTTGAGCTATCTGTGTGATGTTATTTTCATTTCCTGATGGGAACTTGTCTCCAGTCCAGGCACTCTGGCACAAATCCGTATCTGAGTTCACATGTACAGTGGGGGACGGTGCTTGGGAGATGTGGTGGTATCAGATCTGTTGCTAATTGCAGGGCTGAGAGCGGAAGGGGCCTTCAGGACAGGCTGCAGCGGAGAGGAGAGATGGAAAAAGAAAACTTGACTGTACTTATCAGCTGTTTCCTGAGCAGTTTGGATCCTTTTCAGAGTTTTCAGTAGAGGAAGAACAATCGTGCCTTTACCCTTCCCAAGAAAAGCAACATTTCCTCCTTTGTTAGACTCTGGGCCTCCACACAGCCCAGAGCAGAAGGATCTCTGGAAATGGCTCATCCCAGCCTGACTGCTCAGTGCAGCTCTCCACCAGCTGTGTTGGTGTCCTCCTCTGTGTCCTGGGTTTCAGTGCCCAGACAGACGCTCATAGAATCACAGAGTTGTGGAATGGTTTGGGTTGGAAGGGACCTTAAAGCCCATCCAGTTCCAACCTCCCTGCTGCGGGCAGGGTTGCCACCCACCAGCTCAGGCTGCCCCGGGCCCGTCCAACCTGTCTTTGAGTGCCTGCAGGGATGGGGCATCCACAGCTCTCTGGGCAGCTGTGCCAGTGCCTCACCACCCTCTGAGTGAAGAATTTCCTCCTAACATCTAATCTATATCTACCCTTATTCAGTTTAAAACCACTGCCCCTTGTCCTATCACTACATGCTCTTGTAAAAAGTCCCTCTCTAGGTTTCTTGTAGTACCCCTTTAAGTACTGAAAGGACGCTATAAGGTCTCCCCAGAACTGTCTTTCCTCCAGGCTGAGCAACCCCAACTCTTTCAGCCTCTCTTCATAGGATAGGTGCTCCAGCCATCTGATCATCCTCATGGCCTCCTCTCGACGCACTCCAACAGGTCCGTGTCCTTCTTGTGCTCCAGTCTCCTGTGGTAATCCAGGTGAGGTCTCACAAGAGCAGGAGTGGAGTCTGACATCCTCCCAGAACAGATTTTCAGGAAAAACAAGCAATTATTCCAAGTGAGAAGGAAGAAAACCTCTCTTGTCCTATCCTGGTTCCTGCAGTGGGGAATAGTGGTGATGCAGGAGGAGTATTTGAGTTCAGTGTGGTTTGCCCTAGTACATGAGGGCAGAGAGTTACTCTGTGCATCCTCCACTGGCTTTTTCATTCTTCTCTCCTTCATTGTCTGATCTGTGCATTTGCCTCACATAACCTAGCTGGAAGCCATGAACTTCTGCCCAGTTTCCCCACAACAGAGGGGCAGCATCTTTGCTATATCCATATGAAAGTGTCTCAGGATAGCGTGACACATGGTGAGTGAGAGTCATGCAGAGGACATAGCATTGTTTCGTATGACGCTTATGTGACTTAACCCTAAATTAATACATTTTACCTGGCAATAATGTGCCACAATAATACTTACTCTCTATTTCTTATTCATGAGCATTTTCAGTATGAAATGTTGTCCTCCTTAATACATTTTTGGCAGAGCTAGAGTTAGAAATATGAACAAAGCATATATTTTTTCTGGACGCTTGCAGCAGATTCTCTCCCCTCATAAGATGGCTTTTCTAATCCAGAGAATGAAATATGTGACATTTGTACTGTGTGTGAGGTTATCTGCTGGCTGTGAAGCCACAGCCTCGTAGGACTGCTGCACATAGCCAGCACGAGCAGATGAGATTATTTTACTCAAGAGAAAAGTATTTCAAGACATTTCAACTTTTTTCTCCATCTCAGAGCCTCAGAAGATGAAAAACTTGCAAAAGTATATTCCTCTTGCCTGGGAATTAGAACACCTTTGCATTTCTGAGAAAAACTTTTTGATGAGACAATAAATAGAGTTTTAACTCTTTTTTATATATTTTTCCTCTTTACAGTTGCATTTTACATTCTCTCCACTTCTTATTAAGATTCTCTTAATTTGTAACAAATGTAATTTAGTTTCTTTTTAGCTTTTTTTGTCACCAGCACTGAATATGTCCTGTCATAAGTCATCTCAAAAAAAAATGATCATCTTCAGAACATACTCAGATAAATTAGCTAAAAAATATCACTGACCTTCTTTGCAAGGCTTAGTTTTTTTCTTTCATAAGCTGTACTGATAAAAAAGGTTGAGAAGCTCTGGCCTTAAGCCTCGATCCAAATCCTGTCAGAAGCAATGGAATGCTCCCAGCTGCCTTCAGTGGCCTTCAAATGAAGCCCCTTGCTGCACCTTTGTCAAATCCATGCCTGTTAGGAGGAGGAGCTCACAGACAGCCAGTTACTGCCATCATCGCCCATCCATGTTTCCATCACTGTCACTGCTCTGTGCCCAGACTGCAAGGCCATTCACTCGTTTTGTGGAGTATTTACCTTGTGGTCATAGCAGGTGTGTTGCAGTGGTAAAGCTGAGTGAGGCTTAGCCTGGCTGGAGGCTACAACTGGTTGCCTACAAGGCAGTAACAGGAATAATTAGAAATCAGCACATTAAGGGAAAAAAAGATCTCTGCTTAATGAGTTTTAGGATATATATTTATAATTAGATTGTATTAATGGGCTTGGTAAGTAGCTGATATAAATCAGTATGTATTTACCACGTGGAAAAAATACCAATATTTTAAGATTTTTGCCATACACATACCAGGGAAATTGCATAATTAATAAGTTGGCACATGCTGGAGTAATAAAACCAGACTATCATAAGCACAGAAATCATAACAATGCATTAAACAGAATTTTAGACTAATGGTATAAACCTATGAGGGTGCATTAAACATAATGTCAGATACAGTGTATAAGGAAACTGCTGACAGTATATTGGTGACAGAGAGGATCAAATAAAAATAAAACCCATTTGAAATTTGATATTTTGAAAGAGGAGAAATGTTCACCACCTTACACCCATGTGTGTAGCCATTATGTCTCATGCACAGGCTGTATAGTATCAACAATTGGGTTAACAGCACTTACAGCTAAAAAAGGTAGACATCACTGTAGGTTAGACTTCCGTGCAGTGTTTCATTTTCTGTGTTCTATTCTAATGAAATAATAATTTCCTAAGTCTCAAATCTGTGAATTAGCTTGTTCATCTCCCAGTAGTATTATAATGAATACATTTTTTTATACTGTCCAAAAGAAAAGCCAAACAGCACCTAGATGTAATTGCTAGCTAAATGATTCTCTAAGACTTCAACCATTTGGCTGATGGATGTCCCATTACAGAATAGGTCTCTAGGACTATCTATTCACTAAAAGATCACAAACTTCCTGGCTGCTCAGCAGCCCAGATTTTGTGTAAGCTTAACAGCATGGGTCTGCATTTGGTTTTAAGCAATGTAGTCTGTATGCAGTTGTATAAGATTCTGCAGCTAAGTGACAGCAAGGCTTAGCTACTGCTTCTAAAAAAATAAACAGATATATCCCATGATTAGCAAGGCTTACTTATCACCTGACAAGAGCTCCAGTAGTCTCATGTTTGGATCAGAGCTGTCTGCCAATATTAGATTGAACACTTCTACTGTACCTGGCGAGATGTCTATGAAATATGGCCCCCTTGTTTCCTCTACATTCCCGTCGCCTTTCTGGAAAAGACTGGCTGTTTATTTATATAATAATGAGATTTTATCAACAAGCCCTTCATGTCTTCTTAACCGCGAAATGACACGTGATCACCAAGTCTGCTTCTACTGACTTTGCTAACCAAGGTCAGGCATGGGGAGCAGGTGCAGGGGTAGATTGCTGAGGGCAGTCTGAGAAGTCTGCATGTGTGTCCCTTTCTCCACTAGCACTGCCAAACCCTGTGCATGTCTTGTGTCACACCTGTGGGGACTGGAACCCACCTGTCTCCTCTCACCACATCCAGCACAGAGTTGACATCCCAGGTCAGAGGTGCCCAGAAGTAGTTAAGGAAATGAGGACATTGCCATTTTCACCACTGGTTTGGGAAGACTTAGGCTAAAATACTTCAAAATTCTGAAGATCAGTGGTTCAAGGAGTCCTAAAGCATTAACAATGAGATCATTGTTATTAGCAAAAATCACACATAAATATTTAGATTGCACTAATGGAAGGCTAACTGTCTCGAAAGTATGCAGGGTGTGTTTTGAGATACACTCCAATTACAAGGCCTGTTCACCACAATTTTCTCACTGGACACAAGCTTGGGGAGGTTTTTTACATCACGGTGCAATGCCAGCATGTGCTGTTCATGGGACACAGTGAAGCAAAGACTTTCTTGTTTTGAGACATGACTCGTGATTTTGAGCCAGTCATAAGGTATGACCTGGAAGGTTTACACTGGGAACTGCTGGCAGTCATCTGCATCCCCTTGGGAGGCAGGGAATAGCTGACTGGTGAAGGGCTGCGTGCTGGGATGCCTGAGCTGCAGATAATCACAGAAATGAGCCCTCCTACCGCCTAGTCTGAAAATCAGGCAGCACCTACAAATATTAGGAGGGGAAAAGTCTCCCCCTGGTGGGAAAAGGCTTGTCTGCCACGAAATTAAATGAAAGCCATTCCTGTCATCAGTGTGCAAAAGCTGCAACAGTGATGGTCCAAGAATTAGAAGTCATGGGCTGCATGTAATGGTGACTGTGTAGTATATGCTGCACTACACCCTTGATGTTCTAATGTCAATAATTACCTTGAAAATTAAAAAATTTAATGTCTTTCTATAAACTTTGCTACAATGAATGCTCAGGTTTTTTCATGCTGTATTACTTAATTGCAGCCTCATTTGTGTGCCTTACTGAATTTATCACCCTCAAATTATTTGAATTTATTACTTTGCTTGAAAATTATTCTTTCTCTCATTGGAAATACATGAAATTATCATATGCTGGGTTTTTACTGATCTTGATAGTTTTTGCTTTTGTTTTTTTCTTTTAACAGCACATATGTTCCCGTTCCACGGAAAATCAAAGTCAAAAAAGAAAAGGTGAGCAGTGCAGATCTGTTAATCTGTTCATTTGCTCAGCTATAGATCTTTTGCCTCAATGGAAGACTGCAAGAATCCAGGGAAGTCTTTGGCATTGATAAAAATTGCAACAAAAATACACACTCTTTCCAAGACTTAGCTAAGTGAAAGATTTAGCTCCTATGTGCCATTCAGGGCATAGATCATCCACTAAATAATTGAGGTTGGGAAGAAACTGTTCTTGTGACTATGCCATTGCATAACCACTGTTTTGAATGTTGCATTGCCTTCTGTGGTACTGCTCAGGGACATTTAAGGCTCTCTGTTGGGGAATGGTACTCACTCTCCACAGCAGTTGTTCTGATCCCACCCTTTTAGATGTATGGACACTCTGAGCTTTGAAAGCTTTTGGAGCTTTTTAAAAATTATTTGACTATTTGATCGCTAAGAATGTTTCTTAGTCCTGGCTCAGTTCCTTGCAATAAGGAGTTAAGTGAACTATGAACAAATAAAATCATGTGTGGAATTCGTGATGAAGATATCAGTGGCTCTTTGGGAAGAACCACAGGCCACAGTTGTAATAACTGTCTGTACCCAATTAAACAAGCCTGGAGATTGGGCTTAGGCCAAATCCAGGCTGGTTTTGTCCCAGGTGCATTAATAGTCCCCAGGCAATGTTCAAGCATGGTATGAAGGACTGCACAGAGCAGCAAACATTCCCTGTTTTACGTAGGGACAGAATTGAGCAATGTGGACAGAGTCTGTGGCAACCTACTTGCCTTAAGGTTAAAGAAATTCCTCCAACCCATTTTACTTCACAGCATGGATGTATAATGGACAATCAGTCAGGGAACCTCACTTCCATAAGAAAGTCAAAGAAAGATGGACAAACCCCATACGCACCCTCCAGCAGTCAGAAACGGATCCATCTCATGCAGCATACTGACTCATTTTCCCAAGTATGCTGTGATTTAACAGACCCTGCTGCTGGAGACAGGATTTCCAATGGGGCAGGATGGCCATTCCCATGTTGGACCATTAGCCACTGTGCAGTCTTTTATTGTAGCTGCATGGTCTAAGGATGTAACCAAGGGAGGCTGTGTAGGGAGAGGTTAAAGACATTTCATCTTCCACACACCTTCCAGCACAATGAAAGTCTCATTCTCTCAACTTTTGAAGAGGCTGATTTTCAGAGGAGCTCAGGCTCCTGGTGTCTCAGGGGCTGGTACAGTGTGTCAGGCCCAGAGCATTACAATCACAAATTAAAGCTTATCCTTCATTCAACAGTCTGAGTTTTGCCAAAGGCTTCAGGTGAGACCTTTAACCAGTTTTATCAGTTTATATCCCTGTACTTCAACCATAGACCTCTGTGGGGTATTAAGTAATCACTCAGCTCGTCCCTAGCTGACACTAGGTGATGGACACTTTAACCTCTGCAAAACGCTTGTGAGATACACTGAGGCAGATTGTTAAACTGGTGTCACAGCTGAGTAGCACCAGCTCAGCCTTTGGCTGGAGGTATGCAACAGCTTCCTGAGCAGAGAGACAAGAAGTTTGTATTTCCTCCCACATTCTGTGATCCAAAACACTCTGTGAGAAACAATTACCCACAGATAAAATATCAGCAATTAACCTCTGACTTTGTAAAAGAAAAAACCCTGCAGCTAACCAGATAACACTGAAATGCTGTCACTCTAATTACAAACACAGCATGAAGGGAAAAGTCTCTCTTTTCCCAATTCAGAAAAGAGGGTTGAAAACAAGAGCTCCCACCAGTCCTTGGATTCACTGTTCAATCTTGTCTGTTCTAAACTGCTGCTTCCATTAGATTACACCATACTTACCCCAGGAGATAACCAAGCACGATGTATGTCTTGCGTAAAAAAAAAAAATAGAAAAATAATGTTTGGGAAACAGGAGAAATGCAGCTGATGCTCCCTGATAGGCTTCCTGATAGTTTATACTTGAGCCTCAGGTTTACTTAGACTTGTAAATATAGAGACACCAAGACATGGTTGGCATACACTGCAGAAGATGTAGTTGATTGTACATTCACCCCCAAATGCAGCATGATGTCTTACATTGCCCTTACTCAGGCCTCAGACACACCAGAGCTCACCTGCGCTGCAGCAAGACAGTGCAGGGAGAGGTGAATGCCTAATTGTCTTCTCATTTGTTCAATCTCTTATCCATTGGTTTCAGAGGGGTTTACACTGGTGTGATCAAGTGGGTTATTGAGTCTGAAGAAGGAATAGGCATGTGTAATTGCACAAGGAAAATATTATTGAATGTGTTTAACTATGGAACTTTATGGTTCCCTTTCACCTGTCCTCAGGGAAAACCTATCCCTTTCTCTCTCACTTCCTTTCCCCAGTGTCCCTTAGGGATGAAATGCTACAGTTGTTTTATTCCCAAGGTGTTTTACTAATGAATCCATCTCTCTGATTTTGCCCAGGTCCTGATTTATAATCCAACTTTTATGAAATATGTCTATGAAAACTGGCTCCAGAATCATGGGAGATACCCCTCCACTGGCCTTCTTTCTGTGATATTTGCAATCCACGTATGCGATGAGGTAAAGTCTGCCTATATTTGGATACACAGATGTTAAATAAGGATGTACCACACTGAGGTGCCAGGAGCCTGCCCTGGCCTTTATTTGCCACCTTCTCTGCTGTTTGCTTCCTCAGACATAGGCAGAGTCCTCATTAACGTTCGGGTAGGCTCAAGTGACAATGACTGATTCTTTTAATGTCAGTGAGTGGTAGGGTTTAAGATGCATTTCAGAGAAATTTAATTAAACATAAAAGATGGGAGTCCATTTGGAAGTAAAAAATATCTAAATATGGATTCTGTCTGTATCTGCAGTTATTTGTCTGTGTGTCCATCTCATCACTGGAAGCCCAGAGTATGTTATCTGACTTAAGGCACCAACAGGCATTGGCACCTCCAGCTGCCAGTTGAGAAGAGTGAGAGTCTCTTGGTCCTGTGTGACATCTGCCTCTCTCGAGTAGCTGTCTTGAGTACCCAGGGGCATCTCAAATGACATGTTCGGGCAACTGCATTGAGGTCTTACCTATTTAGTCAGTGGAGTGAGGAGGCAAACCAACCACTTGGTAAGACATCTGGGGAACAGGATTGCTACCTGAGCTGAATGACTGCTGCCTGGATCTCCACTGACTCTAGTGGATGCTCAAGCACCTCCATCTGCATAATCCCACCTGAAGAACTTTATTTACCAGCTCTTGCATAAGTCATTTTGGAGAATACAAATGATTTATCATTTTTGAATTCTTTTCTGTTCCCAAGCTAATGCATTTATACAGTAGATTATGGTAAATGACTCTGTTCCAGGAGTTACTTGAGGAAATTCCCTTTCTTGGGTAACGTGAACTGCTCCTAAGTGATCAGAGACTTAGCTAGTTAGTGTAAGGCCCCATCAGCTCTAGAAAATACTGCAAGCGTGGGCTTGGTAGCAGAGGGGAGAAGAAACACAATGCTGGCAAAATCCCTGGCCTGGACACAGCTCTGCTGATTAAAGAGAACTTTTGTCTCCTTGACCTCTGTTGCTTGGAGAGGTGATGGCAGTGTGCCGACAGTAGTGCTCCTAGTGACACTGGCAGAAACTGTACCATAGTACAGGCACATGGGATAGGCAGCTTGGGTGGAGACCGGTTTCTGTCGAACAGGCAATGAGCAAGGCTTTGACATTGTCATAAATAATTTAAAAACACTTGTATTGGGGTGGGTCCAGGTGTGGATAGGTTACGGGGCTTTTATGGGCTTTGACTCATTCAAATCCAGCCACGTCACCACACCCAGTCTGCATAAAAGTCAACCCTGATGTTTTGAGTTCATCACCAGAGGAGACAGGAATAGCAACTGATGAATAAGCATCTGGGAGTGGAGAGGCCATAGGAGTATACACACACAAAAAGCATAACGCTCATCTGCCTCTGGGTCAGAAGTGAGTACAAGTGCCATGTAATTAAGCATATAAACAGGGCTTGGCAGGGATCATTGTTTGGAAGACTAGGAACAAAACCAAAGATTTTTCTACTCTTTCTGGCCTTAATCTGATAAGAAGGAGATTCTTAACCTGGGTCACTGACCTCCTGAGGTGAGACATCTTTCTTAGGGAACAGGAATGTGTTTTCCATATTGCTAAATAAGAAGCTATGTGTAGAAATGTCCTTTTCTGCCTGGGTGCAGGTGTGGTAGTGATTGCAGCATAGCTTAGGGTATAACATGCCTTGATCAAGCCTTTGGTTATTGTCCTGTGATGGCATCATCTTAGGCAGTAGAATAGCTTGGTACAATGCTGAGGTCCTCAGGTGGTGCTTCCTCTAGATGTACTGACAACTGAGAGAAAAAATTCAACATTTTAGATGACTGATTACTCTCCATGCCCTAACAGTAGTTCTCTCTTACATCCCAGGTGAATGTGTACGGTTTTGGAGCAGACAGCAAAGGACACTGGCATCACTACTGGGAAAACAACGCTTCAGCTGGGGCTTTCCGACAGACAGGTGTCCATGACGGGGATTTTGAGTTCAATGTAACTTTGACTCTTGCCTCCATTGAAAAAATAAAATTTTTCAAAGGCAGATGACCCTAGCAACAGGGACAAGCAGGGGGCTGCAATTTCCAACATGCAGCAGTACAAAGCTCAGTGAAGACGATCTGGATGCCAGCCAGGTTTGAATTTGTGAATCTGGAGTGGACTTGGAGTGTCTCACTGCTGCAATGCTCACTACAGGGGGCTCGGCCGAGGACCAGCTTCCACACTGCACTTGATTTCCTATCTACAGATAGCTGGGAACTACCAATCAGTTGTAGGAATAAATGACATCCTGAATCTTAAGCTCTGCAGTTTGATTCCTGAATTACGGATGAAAGATCTGCGTGTTGCAATTAGGGGAAACCTGGGCACAGGAACTGCTGTTTGTATGTCCATTCTTTCCTTGAGTAAGGCAGGAAATCCTTGAAGAACAGTGAGAACATCTTCTGGGATTTGACACCCGCTAGGGTAGCTCTGAACATCATAGTAAGGATTACCTCAAAGAAATGAATTCACTTCTGCTGTTAATCTTCTTTTTGAACTATCTCTTCTATTTCCTCCATTACTTCTGGTTTCATGCTCTATTAAGCAAAAACATGGTGAAGTTGCCTGGAGTAGTAACTATTTCTGCCGTTGGCCTCATTCTGCATTGATGGCACCTAGAAAATATGGATCAAATCACCTGTGATCATGAATTATTTATTACTGCTTCCTATACAGCCATAATAAGAGAAAAAACAATATTGAAAACTCCAGGAAAAAAGAAAAAAAAAAAAAAGAAAAAAAAGGCCTTTTTAGCCACTTCTTTGTCTGTCTTCTTTGGTTATATATAAATTTATAATTTTTTTTGTCAAAATTACTCCAGAATGCTTATTTTTATTTTATCAGTTTAAGGTTGGAAAGTGGACTGTTTTTCCTTTCAGTCGTTTACACGTGCCTTTAATAGTTGTGGAACAGATGTGATTTTTTTTAAAGGTGACAAATGCTATTTTTTTTTACAAGGGGGAGGGAAATTAACCAAAGTGTAACCTCCAAGTAATATACTTTTGTAGTCGACGCTAAGAATAACAACTCCTATATTGTACTTGAGCAAACACAAACAAGGCTAATTTTTAAAGGTAGCTTTTACCCTTTTTTATGGGAAAATATCCAAATGTCCAAGGAATCTTTTCCTCTTATTTTTTTACAAGTTTAGAAAGTGGTATCTCTTTACAACGTCTACATTTGAAATGGAAGAATTATTATGGGTTGGAACATGACATAGTGATGCAATAGTGATGGATCTCTGGCACAGTAGGAGCATCTATGAAGACACACTCTACACAAACTGATCCTACAGTGGAAGCCAGACATTAAGTTATGTGCACCTCTGGAGGAACGAGTGTCTTATTGGCAGTGCATCAAGGCAGTGAGAGGAGGGAAGTGACAGTGGATATTTTACATCTGCAGATTTTGCTTGCATCGATGTGTTTAATTGTCAAGGAGAGAGGAAGTAAGAATCCGAGAATTAAATTCAGGTACTGAAGAGTGGAGACCAGTGTTTTTTGCTTCCCACTATTGTGAAAATAGAATGTATGGATTATTGACCAATCTTCAGCTCTGGTGAAGCCAATGGACTTCTTGCCACAGACTTCAAGGGATTTTAGATCAGGCCTGGAAAAAAAAAAAAAAAAAAAGACATATTTCATTTTTAATGGATTACAGTGGTTGGGATTTGAGATAATTTGGAAATTGTCATCTAAATGACCTGTCTTTCATGCACGAGTTGTGACAGCATGTCCTAGCAGATAGGTATTTTGGTGTGAGCTCAGTGAAAGCCTAGCCCTTCAGCCAGTGATGTGCTTCAGTCCAAGATTTGTCTCCTTGGCCAGTTGTTAATGGTGAGCTCCCCTCCAAGACAGCAATTCATGGCAGAATGACACAATCAGCTGGAATATACCTGTTTTGCCAAGATGAACTGCTTTACCCACACGAGCATTACTGGACTCACGGCATAGAAAGAGCCAAGAATGCCAAACATCTGCATGAGGAACTGAATTGTCTTTGATGTGCACATGTAACCCTTCAGTTTAACAATATGGAAAAAGCTGAATTTTCAAATCTTCATGATGAGATCTGTTTATGATTTTCATGTCAAGAAGCCTTTTGCCAGCATGGTAGCCATAAGAATTACTAACCCCGTGTCACAAGTGGAACAAATTCAACAGGTTTACTGTCTTCTAGAAGTCCTTTGTTAAAAAAAAAAAAAAAAAAA
>WBMW01004026.1:1273869-1343584 GCA_013396635.1 Penelope pileata
AGAAACGTTTCTACCTAAATCATACTTATTTGTTTATTGTTGTTATCTATACGCTTCTGGAAAGATACCACACTAATATGAGTCAAGCAAAGCAACTTTAAGAGGAAAAAATTTCCATGGAAGACTACAACAGTATCTTCACCCTATGTCTGGATTTTGAAGATTTTTTTTGACATCATTAGTTTCAAATATTATAATTTCTTTTCTCATTGATTTATTTTCTCAGATGTCAGTAAGAGAAACATTTCATTGCTGTTTCAGTCATTTTCAGAAAAGCGTGGAAGAACACTCGTGGCTTGGTACCCATTTTTTGTTACAGGTGGCAGCTTGCAATCAAGCAAAATGATATAAAAATCAGCCATCTTCTAGCCTGTATTATTTTGAAAGTTTCCTGTTGCTGTTCAAATTAAATTTCCAATTTTTCCCTGAATATCCTGCTTCTGACTGCACATACAAAGCATCTTTGCTCATACTGTTCTGGATAGATTCAATGTCTTCATGGGACAAGCTGCAATTTCGTTTTTCTTGCCAACAGTAGGTAGTAACTATGTACCACTGATGTCTGTTTCTGAGAGCAGGAGAGCAGAGGGTAAACCTTTCTAGCTGTAGGATGAAGGGTAGTCTGCACCATCACATTTCTATTCCAGAGAAACTTTTTTAGAGTCCTTTAGGTGACTGACTGCTGATCGTTCAAATGCCTTCAGAATAATGAGATACCAACAAATAATGCTGGAGGAAGAATTCATTCCCACTGTCAGTGTTGAATACTATCTTCCTGCTATACATTTTGTGGTTTCGTTTTGTGTAAAAGAACAAGTTGCTAGGTCAACATGTCGAAGCATCAAACTCTTGAACTGTGTTTACCACCCTTGAAAATTCTCTGAAGCACTCCTTGAGTGTGTTTTGTGTTCTTAACCAAAGCCAAATGTCTTGAGCACTTTTTTTTCCTGTGAACAAACTTTCTTCCTTTTTTTCTTTGACTACACGATTGATTATGATAATCATTTTTTTGTTATTTTATTTCATTTTGTTGTGTTTGCTGCGATGGTGGGGAGTCTCAATCATTCTTTGACATTTTATTTATTTAATTTTGCGGTATGATATAAATCAAAATAAATTTTTTATTGTAATCAGATTAAAGGTGTTTTTCTCTGTCCACACAGTATCTTCTTCCCTCATATTTCCATTAGCTCCTAGGGCCTCCTCTGACCCATAACAGTGCAATGAAGCCTTCTTTATTCCACCTTCCTTCTCATGACACGCTTTCCTCCACCCATGCAAGAGACTACCACAATCACGTCTACAAATGATTCTTCACTCCCACGATAAAGTTTAAATAGCAAAACTTCAAAGGAAAAAAGACTCCCACATTCTTCAACAGATTTAGCATTCCCAATCCTAAATCCCCCTAAATGGCTTCCTAACCTGCCAGAAGCTGCACTTAGGTCTGCCACTCAGACTTGTGGGTAAAGTTCATTTCTCAACCTCCTTTAGTTATCTCTGGACCTTTTTTCCAGCTGTTCCCCGCTCTTCAGTAACTCTCAGTAACTGCCTGGTTCATCCCCTCTAACTGTCCCCTTGATCACTCACAGAAAAGGCTGTCCCTTAGGAGAAGATCTTGCTGCCATCACATGATACTAGTCCCTCAACCTGTGATTCCAAACCCTTTGCATGTGGCTCATACCTAGCTTGGCCTTACACCATGAGAAAAGTTGAAGCTGCAGAGGGATGGTTACTGCTAATTAGAGGTTCCCTATTGCTCTATTTCCTGTAAGCCCACATGAAGCCCAAGAACAGCATTAAGTTTCTAGAGTTTTAGCCCTAAATGCTTCCTTACATTACTATTATTCAAACTTTAATGCTATAGGGAGCATTTAAGCAGAAAATGTAATAGTAAAGCTACCCTAGCACGAGATACAATAACAAAATCACAATTGTAGGGATTGAAAGGAACCTCTTGGGATCATCAAGTCCATCCTCCCTGCTAAAGCAGATTCCCTACAGTAGGTTGCACAGGGAAGTGTCCAGGTAGGTTTTGAATATCTCCAGAGAAGGAGACTCCACAACCTCTCTGGGCAGCCTGTTCCAGTGTTCTGTCACCCTCACAGTAAAGAAGTTATTTCTCATGTTCAGATGGAACTTCCTGTGTCCCAGTTTTTGCCCATTGCCCCTTGTCCTGTTGTTCGGCACCACTGAAAAGAGCCTGGCCCCATCCACTTGACACGTGCCCTTTAGATATTTATAACTGTTGTTAAGATCACCCTTGGTCTTCTCCAGGCTGAACAGTCCCAGGTCTCTCAGCCTTTCCTCATATGAAAAATGCTCCAGGCCCCGATCATCTTCGTGGTCATCTTTGTGGTCCTCTGCNCCTCTCCAGGTCTCACTGAATGGCAGCACGGCCTTCTGGCATGTCAGCCACTCCTCTCAGCTCTGTGTCGTCACCAAACTTGCTGAAGGTGCTCTCTGTCACTTCATCCAGGTCACTGATGAATGGCATTTTAACATATGAACAATGATGCAAATGCAAAGTCCTGCCCACTGAAATCAGCCAACTTGTTTCCTTTCTAGCAGGACCTCAAGAAGTCCTCAAAGGGTCACTCAGGGACCTGTTTGGATACAGGCAATGGTTTGATCACTGCACGTACTGCTCTCCACTGGGATCTTCATTGGACCAATTTCTGAGGAGCTGCTTCACACTATTTTTTTTCAACCTAGGCTCCCAACATGCTGTACCAGTGACAAATTAACCACTGCTAATGGATACAGTCCAACCACCATCACGCGTGTTGAAAATGAGTGGGAAGTGGAGTCACAGAGCTCTGAGGGAAAGAGCAGCCATCCCAGTCACTTCAGGTCTGTCTCTTCAGGTCTGATTTCTGCCCAGAGCTTCTGCAACCAGGCTGGTCACAGGGTGATTCCAAACTGAGAAACCTGAGCTGGCTGTTGAATTGCACTGTCCGTCACAGTGGCTCTGTACTTTCCTAGCTTCTTCTGTGCAGAAGAAATACAAAGAATTTGCTTCTCTGACATCCTCAGCAAAGCAAATTTAGCTGTGGAACAGTTTGCCATTCCAAAGCATGCTTCACCTCCACTCGGAAGGAGTACACTGAAATGCAGAGTCCAGGTCTAAAGTGATTTTGTCAGGAAGATAATTTGCATGAAAATGCAATCTAAAGGCCCAAGGGATCAGTAAGACAGCAGCAGCAACAAGAGCAACATCCAGACAGATGGACCAACCACAGGAGTTGGACAAAGGCCTTTATTTATACAATCAACTAAAGAAACAACTACCCACAAAGGGACAATGTGGCTTCAGCTCATGACATGGGTTCCTCTGATGGCTCACATTGAGGATAGCAATTAAAGCAAACCGATGAAAAGGCAAAGAAGTCCCTTGCCACCTTTAAAATCCCTGTTTTCACTTGTCTCTCCTACAGACGTCAGTGAGCAGATCTCATTACATTGTTATCTTCAGGCAACATGAAATAAAATGTGGTTCCCCCAGTGGAAGTTCTCCAAGGTTAGGTTCTTTTATGCAGAGGTAAATCTCTGTGTTTTCAGTTTAATTTCCTCCTATAGGAAATGTAGTATGTTGTTTTGCTCCTTGTTTCTAAGGCAACATTTGGCAGGCAGATTATAAATATATCCATATGGGAATTTGGCTGGACCTGTGACACTGACACTCCTACTAAGACAGAATGTTTCCCAGAACTGTTACTTTTTCCACATAATCAGATACTCCAGTGTCACATAGCAGGCCAATAGCTGCGCTGTCAGCTGCCTCCCTGTCCACCCAGACACTAAATCAGTCTGAAAATCACCCTGGCCTATGCCACTGACACTACATCCCCCAGCCTCACTGTGTTTCTCCTAAGAAGCCCCAGCCAAGTTCCCACATCAAGTTTTACATCAAGGAATCTCTTTTAGCAGTTCCTCCCCATCTGTTTTTTTGCATTTCCCTCCTTGATTTTTGGGGCTTCCCCCCTAAATTTGTCACCATCCAGAGGAGCTGCATGGAGCTCTCCCAACCCCAGTCCAAGTACACAGTCTGCAGCTGAGTGTTTGCACACAGCTGAGGTGGGCCATACTTGAGCTGTGTTTTGAAGTGTGTTCAGTTTGCAGATGCATCATATGTTCAATCTCTCCACAGGCCTATATGGGTTTCACATGGTAGAAAATAATGGAAAGGGTCATTTCCAATCCTTTTTCTCCTTTGAGTGTTGGCGGGTTTTTTGTATAACATATCCTCATGCTCAGACATCAGAGGGTGTGTAGGGGTGAGCAACGGCCCCAAGAGGCTGATGAAGCACTGAGTTTCTGCCTGTGCAGTCACAGGCACAGTCATGGGAGTGACTGATGACCTGTGGTTCATCACTGGGGACTTTGGAGAGCTGTCTGTGGGGAGAAGTTCAGCAGCTGACAGGCTGTGTCATTTGAGGGTTTAATTTGAATTGCTGGACACAGATGTAGAAATAAATGGGAGGTCAAGACAGGGTAAGTAGAAATAAAGTTGTCAGGAATTTAGAAAATCTTTGGAAACAAAGGAGTTTTAACCCTTTATTTTGTCAAAGTAGGTAGGCCAGGAGAAAATTAGACTGGTAATGGCTTTTGGGCAGTGCGTGTTCTTGGAGGCTGGCCACAGGCAGCAGCCAAGCATCCACACATCTGCTCCCTCCTCCCAATGAGACATATGAGAGAATAGGAAGAGCAAAAGTGTGAAAACTCATGAGTTGTGATAAAAACAGTTTAATCTGTATAGGAAGAAGAAAACCAGCAATGCAAAGGCAGTCCCTCACCACCTCATGCCAGCAGACCATCACTCAGCCAGTGTCCAAGCAATAGCCACCTCACAGGTTAACACTCCACAAACTTTTCCCTCCATCTCAGCTTATTGCTGAGGTTGATGACATATGGGATGGAATAACCATTAGGCAAGTTTGAGTCGGCTGCCCTGGCTGTGTCATCTCCCAGCTTCGTGCCCATCCCAGCCTCCTCTCTGGGGGACAGAGCAAGAAACAGAGCAGGCTTTGATGCCATGTGAGCACTGTTCAGCAACAGCCAAAACACTGCTGTGCTATCCACACCCTCACAGCCACAGCACCATATGGGCTGCTGTGAATAAAGGCTGCTCCATTCCAATCAGACTTTAATCTTAAAATGGCTATGGATTCAAGGGGTGTTAAGATGTTTTCTGAAGTCTGAGTGCAGGTAATATCAATAACACCAATCAGACAAAATTGCACCAAGCTAACTCAGTTACGAGTTGTTCCCAATTACTTCTCTCACAGATAATCTTTGGAATCAGGTGAAATAATTACTCACCACTAGCAGGAATGACATGATCCAAACTGAAAAAATCTAAGAGTTTCATCAGGAGGAGAGCAGTCAGGGGCACTTTGCTTGTTCTTGCTGAAGTACTTCTGAACTTGCTGTGAAATCACTGGTGGCAGTTCAATTCTTGTTACTGTGGGAGCTGAAATAATTTTTAGACCACCATTTCCAACAGCCAGGAACAACAAGAAATCACTGTTAAGTGTGGCTGTGTGCACAGTGTTTGCTTCTCTCCCTAAGCTGGTACAACACTTCGTTCCTCAAAAGTGTGTGCCAGTCCACCAGTGATAGTGTCCCCCATGGTCGTTCCACTGGGACCAAGGGGATTCACAGCTTGTCACCAGTTGCAACTCTGTCCCATAGCTACATGACTACACGGCTTAGTGGGGAAATCCAACGGGCATAAGTCAATAAAGACAGAATGGTGTTTTTGTTTCCTATAATAAGCAAAGGAATGGGAAGCATCAGCACGCATGCAGATTAATGAGTCTCTGAGCAGTGAGATGTGATTAACTCATTTCAGTCAGAGCTGGGATCTCAGCACCTCATTAGCTCTTTCACTAATGGTTACAACTAATATCTGATTAGTGTCTCAGTTTAGCCTGTAATGAGTTCTCCATCTTACTTAGAGGGAGTATTCTACTGGGTGATGGTGAAAGGGAAAGAGAGGAAAGGAGCCCTCTAATTACTGTGCTAATGGAGCACCCTGACATCATCTTCGCTGGCCCATCTGTCCTCCCTGTGCCCTTGTAACTGTTTCTGTACACTGGCACAGGCATGTGTATGATGTGCCAAGCACATGAGTGATGTGCCAAGAGCAAGCCCAAGGGAGAAGACCCAGTTCTGGTCCCTGAAAAAGAAATCAGCCAAAGCTGGATGGCAGCAGGTGGGACAACCCCAGGAGGTACTATCTTCCTCCCTGGCTAAATGGAGGCAATAAGTGACCAGAGATGCACAGGGAAGGAAGAAACACTGGACAGAGGTATGAAGCAACAGCTGCTTTCATATGGAGCATTTCACACAGTAGAATGATTTGTTTTGCAGCAGATATTATTGATTTCCCCACTAGAGAGTGCTATGTTCTTGTTCCCAGGAGTTATCGGGTGCTTCTGGAGCACGCAGCTCTCTCGTACTAGCATGTCACATTAGGCTCAGAGCCTGTTTCCACCTGGTGCTGCCACTGCATTTACACATCTGTAAGGCTGAAGATTTATTATTACTAGATCTATCTTCATTGGTCCCTAGATGAGATTGTCTGAGAGCAGCACGCAAGGGCACGCTGGCAGTGAAAGAGAACAGGAAAGGTAGGTGAAAGTCCTGCAAGGCTCCACACTGTAGGGGTTTATATCAGTTCTGTTATCTGTGCAGTTTTTCTTTTGTGCATTGAGAGGGGACAACACTCTCAGCTATGCATTTGTTGTCTTTTGTAATGAGTCTTTAGAAATGGCCATCATTCCAAAAAAGGAAATTATTTTTCCTTTGAAATTCAATTTCCTGACCAGGGACAAGGAATCGGCATTCCTGGCTATGTGGCAATGCTCAAATCTTTTTAACTGGGGATGTAAAAGGCTTTAGTTGTAGCAAATGAAAATGTCTTTTATGGATTATAAAGGCAGCTTGCTTGTTTCTAACAGGGCTTGCAGTGCTGTTACCAATAAAATCACCTTGTGTGGTTTGGGAGTTTTTTTGTCCTCAGATACAGTACTCACATGTTAAATGAGAGGCAAATATATTGCAAAAAGCAATCAATGCCACAAATTAATTAGCTGGGTTCAGCTATAGCAGAAGTCCTACCCAGCTGCTGACTGTGAGCAGTGTGTGCTCATGCCTCAGCTGTGCCCCAAAGCCAAGGCATCGGGCAGCACCCTGAGGGAGCAGCATGGCCCACTTGGCAGAGTGCTCACGTGGACCCATGGCTCCTGCATCGGGCTCCCTGATGGCTCTGCTGGGTGACCACACCACGTCCCATCCATGTCTGCCTGTGCAGGGGGAAGAGCATCCATCCTGAGCACTCGTGGGGACAGCAGTGACTGGGGCATGCTGGCATCACCCATCCTTCCCCTGCTTGGGTGTGGAACTCTGTCTCATCCACCTTCTAGGTGGAGACACTTGTGCCAAGCCCAAGAGACCCACAAAACAGAGCGACCTGCTGCAGCACACAGAGATGCAGGATGCCTCCATCCCCAGAAGTGTTCAAGGCCAGGTTGGCTGGGGTTGTGAGCAACCTGATCTAGCAGGAGATGCCCCTGCCCATGGCAAAGAGGTCAGACTAGATGACCTTCAAGGGTCCTTTCCAATCCTAGGATCATAGAATCATAGAATGGTTCAGGTTGGAAGGGACCTTAGAGATCATCTTGTTCCAACCCCCCTGCCATGCGCAAGGATGCGCAAGGAACTCACTAGACCAGTACAAACCACAATGCAAACCTCTCTCTGATTACAACCCAATGCAAAATTCACCAGCCTGGCTTGCAGATGCTTGATTCACTGCTGCCTCGCACAGCTTTCATTTCAATCATATCACTTACACGACATGCAGCAGGGCCACAGGTTGTCCCTAAAATGATAGAAGAAAACTATAGACTCTTTTTCTTCTCATTGTTAAAGTAGGAGTGTCCAAGAGTTTCTGTAATGTCGACATATGGAAAGACATATACATGCATTTATGCATGTCAGATGTATACCTATCCTTGGTCTTTTTTTTTTTTTTCTTAGAAGGGACGTTGTCCCAATCTTGGTTTTCTGTCTTTCAACATTTTAGTAGTTTTAGAAGACTTTTAAAAGCTAGATGAAAATAAAAGGCATCTGCTTTTACTACATAGCAAAAAGCACTGAGGCAAAGTGAAAATTTTCCTTGAAAAATTTATCATGTCTGAAGTCTCATTCCCTTTTGAAAGAATCCTCATCTGTGCAGGAGGAGTACTGCTTTAAGCACAGGTTTCTTGGATTTCACGCTACAGTAAGTCATTCATGCTCTGCAGAGCAGGCATTAACCATTATCCAGAACACATTTCTAGATCTTGACTGGACTATGTCCTGATCACAGTTACAGATTCGTAGAGCTGATATAACACCTGAAAACTTTCACCCTGCAATTCAAACCTTTCTATTGAAACCTCGTATCAGCAGCTCCACTGGCATGGGTGTAAAGCTGCTTATGTGAAGTTGGTCAGATCCTGTGTTGGCCTGAATTCAGTTTAGAACATAGCACAGACAAGTGAAGTCACTTGGAAATCTTTGCATTTTCTTTAGAGCACAGCTCGCAGCTGCATTCAGTGCAAGGTACCAGGTCCTGCCGGGTGGGAACGGCCTATGGGCTGTGCTGTATCTGGGCACAGTGCTGGCTGTCCCTTGCCTGAGCTGATTAAACAGAAAGAGCAGCTGTGGGACAAGGCCTCAGTCTGTGCTTTATTTTGTTTGAGCCCAACATTCCCAAACCCAAATACTGCCTGTGCACTGTAGAGCAATGGGGAAGGCCGCTCTGCAGCAGGCAGGTGAAGCCTCCTGGCGTTTCTTGCTGTCACCAGCACAATTCCTCCCCTCGACACAGCAGGTGCCAGCTGGTTTCTGTTAGGTTTGGCTCAGAGATCAGGTTTTGCGTTTCTCCTATACGAGCACTGGAGATGACAGTCAAAGCCCCTGTGTGTTTGTTTTTCCACTGGAGAGTTGGACTGGAACAATAGCAAGAGATTTATGCTGGAAAATAATTGTAGAAAGAAAAAGACGCCATGAACTCAGCCCTTACCAAAATGCAAATGGGTAAGGGAAGATACAGTACATGGATTAGTAACATAGCTTATCCAGTTTAGAAGATGGCCTGTGTGTGGGTCTGGGTGCTGCATCAAAGAGCAAAAATGCAATTTCCTGCTTTCATTCACTCTTGTCTACAGGAAGGACTACTTCTCTCAGAAAATTGTCTGACCTTTTCACAGTATGTTTACCTGTACTGAGCCCTGGGGAAGGGAAGGGCAGAGAGCCCAAGTACCCCATCCCACCATGACCCCATTCCTACGTAAATCCATGGCCTATATCATCCTGCCCCCAGGACATGACTCATCCATCTCCTCCTCCCTACACCTTCTCTTTCTCATCATCTCCAGCGTGGCCAGACCTGCAAGCTGACCTCACCGCCGACCTTGGCTAGAGAGGAGGTAGTGAACTGAAAGCTGGAAAATACCCTGCTCCATCCCTCACCCCTTGCTCCCTGCAGTCGCCTCAGGAAAGGCTCTTGGTCATTGATTTGTTATTGATCCACAGCAGTTGTAATCACAGAGATGGGAGCTGCAGTCAAAGCAGTGGGAACTGCATATCCTGTTAGTCTGAATCATAGAATCCTTAGAGTTAGAAGGGACCTTTAAAGGCCATCTAGTCCATCTCCCCTGCAATGTACAGGGACATCTACACCTAGATCAGGGTGCTCAGTGTTTGGTCCAGCCTGACCTTGAATGCCTGCAGGGATGAGGCTTCTACCACCTCTCTGGGCAACCTGTTCCAGTGCTACACTACCCTTAATGTAAAAAACTTTTTCCTTAAATCTAACCTAAATTTCTTCTCTTTCACTTTAAAGCCATTCCCCCTTGTCCTATCCCCACAGACCCTGCTAAAGAGTCTGTCCCCCTCTGTCTTACAGCTCCCCTTTAGATATTGAAAGGCAGCTATCAGGTCACCTCGAAGCCTTCTCTTCTCCAGGCTGAATAGCCCCAGCTCTCTCAGCCTGTACACATAGAAGAGGTGTTCCATCTCTTGGATGATTTTTGTGGCCCTCCTCAGGACATGCTCCAACAGGTCCATGTCTCTCCTGTGCTGAGGACTCCACATCTGGACGCAGTGCTCCAGGTGAGGTCTCACCAGCACAGAGCAGAGGGGCAGAATCACCTCCCTCGCCCTGCTGGCCACGCTGCCTTTGACGCAGCCCAGAATTCTGGGCTGTGAGGGCACATTGCTGGCTTATGTCCAGCTTGCCATCCACCAGTACTCCCAAGTTCTTTTTGGCAGGGCTGTGCTCTATCCTTTCATCCCCCAACTTGTATTGATAGCAGGGGTTACCATGGCCCAGGAGCAGGACCTTGCACTGGGATTTGTTGAACCTCATGAGGTTCTCCTGGGCCCACTGCTCAAGCCTGTCTAGGTCTGTCTGGATAGCATCCCATCCCTCAGGTGTGTCAACTACAGCACACAGTTTGGTATCGTCTGCAACCTTGCTGAGGTTGCACTCCATCTCACTGTCAATGTCATTGATGAAGATATTGAAGAGTATCGGTCCCAGCACTGACCCCTGAGGGACCCCACTCCTCACTGATCTCCATCCATACTCTGAGGTGGTAATTACCAGAGGAGGCTCATCTCCCACACAGGAGTGTGTGTAGGTGGTCCAGAGACCATGTGGTTGGGAACAGGGTGCTCAGCATCCGATTTACACTCTCCAAATCATGCCTGAACAGAGGACATTCCATTTTCCTCACCCCAGCCCTTCACATGTGGGTGTCTCACCTCATTTCTCCTGATCTGCACAGAACTGAGAGGTTCTTTGAGTTGCTGAGGACTGACTGAAAGCCTGGAGGACTGAGAGTCATTTACATCACATTTGGACACGAAGACCCTGCCAGTAGAAGACTTCACTCACCCTGAGATGAGCTGGGCACTCAGTGTGTCCTACTGCTCTGCACAGGGTAAGAGTTAAAGAAGCACGTTTTAACCCAAAAGTCTTATTGTACAACAACAATAACGGCAGAACAATAATAATAATAAACACAAAAAGAAAACATTTTTTACAGTATTTGATACAGCTCCAACCACTCTACCACTCTGAAGCTTATTTTTTCCCCTTTCCATTCAAGGAAAGCCTGAGCTGGTGCAAGACAGCAGGGCTGTGCTACTGCAACTACAGCCAGGGAAGGAGGAGAGGCGAAAAAGAGAAGGAGCAAAGATGCCCCTTTCAGCAGCCAGGAGATGTCAGATCGGATCCTCCATTTTGTGTAACTCCACCCTAAATAGTAAGGACCTGACAAGGGCAAATAGCAGTGACCACTCCAATCTCTTCTTTCCCTGGTAACTGCATGCTTGTGCTAGCACTGCTCTGGCTTAGTTGTTCCAAGTACCTATAGGGGCCAGCAATAACTAAAGTGGAGTATAGTCACAAGCATAGTTAACAGATTATATCATCATGATTCCGGCACACAAACCTCTCCAGCTCTTTATGATCTTGTCCCAGAATGGTAAACAAGGACACATGACACATGTACGGCCCTATTTATCCTGTCCCTGACCTGCATTTTGGTCTTGATTCTACTCTCTTCTCCACTAAAAGCTAATGAAATTCCAATGTGTGCTTGTTCTGGTTTCCCCCCACACCCCTGCTCCCATTTCTGAGATGTCCCGAACATAATTCTGTTAGCAGGAAAATAAACAGGACATTACTCTTGATGACTTTCAATTGTATTTTCTCCTTCCCTGATGTCAGCTCCTGGCAGAGGGTGGGGAAGAGGAACTCAGAGCCGTTAGAGAAGCCCTTCTGGCACCAGTCAGCAACCTGTGTGCTGCCAAACTCTTCACTATTGTTCAGCGTGCACCCCGCTGTTTGCCTGAAATCTGAATAATAGAGCCTTACTGTGAAATTGTTAAAGAATAAAAATGAAAAAAAAAAAGAAAAGTTGAGCACAGCAAAGGCAGGTCAAGCAGCAGAATGAGCTGGTCCCAGCAAATGGGCGTTTTCCCCTTCTGTGACAGCTAATAGAGATGAACAAGGATGGGTGTTATTTAATAGCTGTTGGTTTTGGCTTAGTATTGAGGAGCACTAATAGGGACTCAGAAGTAAAATAAAGCCCACAGCAGACTTGCATCCTTTCAGACTTCATTCACGGGGCAGCCTCTAATCTTCTCCATGGGTAGACCATGTCCCTGGTGACCATGGGGACCTCCTGGGTCCATCATCCACACACAGTCTGTGGGTTCTGGGTCCCACCAGCAGTGGGTGTCCTGCTCATCCAGCAAGCCTGTGTCCGTCTGTATTGATGGTACTGAAAGCCTCTGCTTAGTTCTTCAATATTTTCTCCTGTGAGAACACAAATATTGGGGCATTGCAGGATCAGTTGCTACTCATTGCCAGAGTAATTTTACTGAAGCACATGCTCTATTAGTTAGAAACACATTATTAATGTTTAGAAGGGCTTCCTCGGCACCACAGGGTACCACTGCATTCACACCACATTTTAAGGGGTTTCCTCAGAAGTCTGGAAGAGCTCAGTACACACCAGCCATTGTAAGGGAGAAACAGATTCTGAGGCTGCTCAGCCGAACCCCTGATTGCAGCGAATGCCACCACCCCATGCCTCAGTCTGCACATGGCAACCAGCATGCTCTCAGTTAAACCAAGTGACAGGCTGCAATAGCAGGTGACATCAAGAACAACAGCGAGGGACAGATAGTACTTGAGGCAATGCTCTAGACTGAATGGAGTTGGTTGAGTTCAGGACAGCAAGAAGATGGAAGAACTCCAGATGGAAGAAGCAGAAGACATTTGAACTCACCCTTCATCTTTCTTTGTCACAAATGAGTATCAGTCTGCTTGGCATTCTGCTGCATTGCTTTACTAGATATGATTGCTCCCAAAATGTCTGAGTCTCCCACTTTCAGCCCAGACTTCAACCTAGACCATGGTGTGTCAACTGCCCAGCATCCCATCTGCAATGGATGTCCTGGAGCAACTGCCTGAGGAGCATTCCTCGTCTTTCAGCTTCTGGCAGTTGACACACTGGAGAAGAGGTTATATTTCAGCCTGTCCTGTCCCACGTGTGTTTCTCTTGCTTTTTCAACTCATCTGTGCTCCAGTGTTGCAGGCATTGAAACGGGTCTGATTTCTTCCCATCAGTAGAGGGCAGTGCTGTCGTAATTGTCCCTGCACATGGACGTGTTGCAAGAGAAAGTGTAATGTTTGTTATCAAAGATTGAGGCCTCTTTGGCACAGCCCCATGCTTTGGTCTCCTAGTAAACCAACTTAAGAACTGCTGGGGTTACAAAAGATAGGAGTTAATCAGTAACTCAGATGTTTATTGCTCGCACGTTTAGCTATTTATTCCTCCCTTGTAATACCTGCCTGTTTTTTTTTTTTTGTTTTGTTTTGTTTTGTTTTTTCATCTCCATTTAATGAGTAACTATTGGGAAGGGGATTAAATACACCTGTTCTCCCAACATCTAGGAACTTTTCCGTGGCGGCCATTTTGACTGTAAGCAGCTGTATCTCAAATTCATTGTCACACAGAAATGAAAATCCAAGTATTTATACAGAAAAAAAGAAAATATCAAAAAAGACAGACTATGCCCTCCTATAATGTCCCCTGGCATGTTCCCAGCTTCACTGCTGTTCTGCAGGCTCCTTTATCTATGTACACCCCCTTGTAAGTTCTCTCAATGTCTTTTGTTGCCTTTTCCTTCTCACCTGTATTTACAGAACCACAGAAAAAAATAGAAGCAGAGGAGATCTCGAGAGTTTATCTGGTCCATGTATATAACTTCCCTCTGCTCTATCCCAGTGCTCCCATTTACTGGGAGAAGAGAAGGAACTGAACCAGTTTTGCTGTGCCGTGCACTTTGGTTTAGGTATTTCTGTAGGGGAGGACTCCAGACTGCTGCTCCCAGCTTTGCCATTGTTGCCAGTGGGAAGGTGGACAAGTCAACAGCTCTGCCTGCTCATGGGTAACCTGAAGTTCTGTGTCTGGCTTTGAGCACTGGGATGGTCAATCAGCTGAGTGTGAGCTGTTTTGACATCTATAAAGCAGTGTTATTAGGGTAATATAAAGTGTTACTATCTTCTTACGCAACTCTTCCTGTACAAGGAATATGCTGATCTCTGCATGTCCCTTGCCACCTGATCACTCCAACTCCTTCTTCTGCTACATTTCTCCCCCAGTCCTCAATGTGTTTGGTTGTTTTTCTCTCTATGTTCAAAATACAGCTCTTAATCTGACTACTGAAATAGTTAATGGTGTCAAAGCTTTGTACATATTCATAACACACTCACTACAGGTAACAAAATTCTTCCTGAGGTTTAGCTCCTCTCTGCTCATCAGAAGCCGTACAGCTGCTCTCTGTAATACTTTTCCATGTCCGCAAAGCCTCACCTCATCCACACCCTCTCCAGCAGAGATGCAGGCTGTGAAGAAGGGCAAAGGAAATGAGGGCAGGAATACTTCTGCAGTCTTTATTCCTGGTGATGTTGGCTGAGTCTGAAAGCACAAAGCTGAATGCCAGCAGCCCAGGCAGAGTTTAAAGAAGTGGTACTGCAAAAGGAGGGATGGATTGATGGATGTATTCTTCCTGTAAACTGAAAATGTCTGACCATGGCAGCCAGAAACAACACATCTGGAACTCCACAGGGCAAATTTTATGGTTGCTTTTGACAGAAGAAACTCTTTTGACCTGGCAATGATGTTATTAACTTTTCACGTCCCAACATTGATTCTGAAATTCTTCACTCTCTTTCCAGCGTATGTCAAACACTAATTAAACCCACCTATTACAAAAACAGCCTCAGGTTCACAGTATTATTTATTAAGCTTCTTAATGAGACAAGGGGGAAATATATTTTTATGTTATCAATTTTTAATTACTGCTGTCAGTTACATGCAGCCAGCCTTGCCAACTGCCTAGGTGGGGAAGGCAAAGGTAAAGGATAAAAAGGAGTGAGAGATCTCACCAAAAAAGGGATTCCCACCAAATGTCATGCAAAACCATTTGTCAGGTGAAAGAACTTTGGTATTAAATAAAAACAAGCTTCATGTAAAAGCCAAAGTCATTCCTGGATGCAAAATTTTCTTCAGTGTTTTCCATAAGGCATCAAGGCACCAGGGGAACCGTCTTCTGCAGGAGCAAAGTGCTTGATTATAAAATACTTTACTCTCTGCTGTGACATTGTCCAGATTTAAATGCTGAATGGGCTCCCCAAAGTGTTAGTCATTAAACTGTCTGCTACCTCTTTCATCACACATTTACAACAGATTTGAATTTCTTGTGGTAAGAGAAACACGCAGAGAGTGTCTGCACATTTATCTGAGTGCAGTATTTTGTGTGCTTTTGATAGCACCACACAGCTTCTTGTATAGCTGTACAATTTCTAATTATATACCCAGATGGCACAGCATCCAGGCTTGAGTCAGCCGCCACCTTCTACTTAGCATGTGGCCAAAAACATTCTGACAGCAGAGCTGTTTCCTTGCCATGGTGCCATGGAGCGACTGCCTGCTGCTCGGGGCTGTCCCTGGCAAAGGAGGCATGGGAAACGCAAGATGGGACCAAAGGCCAACAGGCACCTGGCAGCAGGATGTGAGGCAGTACAGGGACCTGCAGGAAGAAACAAGAGGAGCAGGAGAGAACCTAGCTCAAGGGCAAAGGGAAACTCCAGGCTGCAATACTAAGAATCCTCCAAGTATCCAGACCTCAGCCATGGAGCATCAGCCTTCGGGACAGCTGGGAAATGGCAGTGGTACAAGCACCAAAATGCTGCGCACTCACTGATCATTAGCAAGCTAGTAATGCCTTTGTACATGTCTACTGTCTACGTTCATCTTTTCTCCTCAATTGCTGATATGCCATTCTTTCTGGCAAGTACATTTAGTCAAGTGACTGCAGGTAAGATAAGCACATATTGACCGACACAGGTTGGAAAACACTTCCTTTAGAGGCTGTAGTATTCTTTCACTGTGTTACAGTGACCTGGAGGATGCTGTCAGTGGAGATAACAGAGTGGCAACGTGGCTGCAAGAGCCAAGGGTCGAGACAGTATACTCCTTGTGTCTTAGTCTCCCACTGGCCAAAAAGATATCCTTCTACTATAAACTACTCTGAAATCCTCTGGTAAGTGGTGCTTGTGGCAAAACTAGATGTTATGGGCAAGTATTATCTGCAAATTGGAAAGATAATCCGCTGTGTTTGGGAAGTTTTGCTTGATACCTTGCCTTACTCTTTGCTTTGCCTTCTGTCTGCATTTCAAGAAAAGTCATTCTTTTACAGGAACTGTGAAGGTTAAAGAAAGAAAGAATAGAAAGAGTTCTTGTGGAAACAAATCACACTCAGACCTATAGTCAATGTACGATGGCAGAATAACCTTTTATGGCCTTAGACTTCAGTTCTCAAAAGCAGTCAAGAAGGAAAGAGGGAGGATGAAAGAGAGTTGTTCATCAGAGGCAATGACGTGTTCGGGGCTAATGCAAGCAGAAACAGGTCAGATGGCATTGTTCTTCTTTTAGCACCAATCACATGAAAGGTGTGTGTCCCAGGACTGGGAATCACCCACTCCAGTGAGACATGGTGGACGTGCTTGCAGGAAAATTCACTGATTTTAGAGAATTGCTTTCTGATTCACCACTGGGAATTTTTTATTGGATTAAAAATTTACTTTATTTTCCTAACACTATGCAACTCAGCCTGGAGCTCACCAAGCATAGCAAGGTTTATAGTCTGTTAATGTTCAACTTTGCCTGCACTTACTTTCTATCTTGTGTTACTAATTATTGCTTTATTTCTGGAGAGTTGAAACTAGGCACGGAGAGAACTGGTCAGTCAGGCACCAAATTTCCAGTTCTTGCAAATGCCTTGGACTCTTGGCACAATCACAAATGTTTCATGTAGTCTTGGTATTTGCACTTACATTGTTTCCTGGGCCTCGTGCAGAGCTCTCTGTCCTGCAGTTTCACTTGGTTTTACCACCATTCCCATTTTGGGAGATGCTCAGGGGGAGTATTCAACACATATGCACACAGATGCACACACACCAGCACATAGGACTTTCACACCAGGTTTCTCAAGTCATCCTTTCTCCTTACGTGTTCTCGTGAGGAAAACCACAAATGTAGACCCAAAGAAAATCTGAAACTGTGGGTTTCAGGTCACATTCTCCATGGCAATTCTCTGAATTCCTGGGCACCTTTCTCTAAAACCTTCTCTAACATTAGTTTGTTTTTCTGATAAGCAATGTTGATTTTTTCCCCTCCTGCTAAGTGGTTCCAATGAGTTTAAGTTCCTTATTCTTTCTGTTTGAAAATCCCACGTACTTCCTTGAGCTTCTGTGGGAGATCTTTCACCCACTAAGCTGCCTTTCAGCATGGAAGTGAAGACAGGTGATTACTTCACACTACCTTGTGTGTGGGTAGAATGATGTCATCAAGTCTGATGACTCACCTTGCTCCTCTAGCTGAGATGAGACACTCTTTTGTCATCGAGGTTGGCTACACAGAACAATAATCCATGTGGCGCATATGTCCTGAACAGCACACAACTACTCAGAGCCAAGAGATTGAGAGTTCAGATTATTCAAGCCATAAACTGTCTTAACTCACTTCTGCAAATCCCTTCACTGAATTCTGCAGGTCTAGGGTCAAATGAGAAAAAAAAATCTGAGCACATGACAAAAGACAGCAGAGGTGATGATCATAAGGAAATGAGTGTGGGACAGGATATAGGCCTGTTAACCACAGGTGCTGGTAGCAAAGAGAGGTTACCACACTTCACATACCAACAGTAATACCATTTTCTCTTTTACTATTATTTATGATGTCCAAAAATGAAAGAAAATCTTGTATTAAAAGTAAATGTGAACTCAAGCTATCAGATGTTAAGTGTGAACTCACCTAGAATTTGAATGGGAAATCTCTACTGTTGGTCCACACCAAAAAATTGTGGTTGATCAGTTGGTAGAAAAACAATCGAGCAAAACTGAAGAAGCTGAAATATTCTGAACGTCACCATCTTCACTGATAAGATCAGCAAATGGATGATTGCAGTGAGGGAAGACTAGGAGGAAGATCTTGCTTTAGCAGCAGTAAGACTGGGTACAGCAATAGTAATAAGGGATTTCTGAAGAGGATGAGAAATTAGTAAAACATCACAGACCTGGTTCTAGAAGGATTGGGCCTCTCTGAGTTTGGGATGAATCAGTTGTGACTCCCAGAACCAAAGAAATATGGTCTTTGCTTCTCCAGGTCTCAGATATGTTCCATCCCCCAAAGAGGGCTTAACAAAATTATTGACACTAGACATAGAGGAGGAAGATGTGTCTGTTCTCACAGCTCCAGCTCTGCTCCTTTGTATGCTGAAAAGAAAAGTGATATTCTCTGCATGAAACTAATGTTATTACCACTCTTGCTGCAGGCCTGCACTAAAAATTCTTGTTTGAGTAGGGATGGGAAGTGCTGGCCCTATGATCAGACTGCTTGAGTACTGGATGTCATTTTAAGTCAGAAACTGAATAAAGCAACAATTGACAATGGAACTCAGACTGAAGCCCAGGTTTCTTCTTTGCTATTCAAGTGCCCACACACATAACTACAGCACCAAACCCACTGAAGGAAAGCTAAACTCAATAAAACCTAGGACAAAGACTTGCATTAATTCAACTATCAACATAAAATTCTAGTGGCTTCTTTCCTTTTGTTTCTCTCGATTTTCTTTCCATCCAGTTTATTTCTTGACTAAAGCACCACAGGGCTCGACCCAGATCCCTGTCAGCAGCTGCAGTGGGAGCCAGTGTCAGAAAAGTCACCATTACACAGGGTTCTAATTTCTATTAAATACACAAGTAGTCTCTATCTAAATTATGCCTATAAAAGCTTTGTTGGAGAACTGAGCTGGGTTCTGGAGAGCATCGCTCTGAGTCAACATTGCCAGCCCTGCTTCTGGATGCCAAATTTTCCCAAGACAGCTGCAGACAATACCTCCTAACAAAGTACTTTGCGTACTCCTACCTCTCTCCTCCAAAACATCCTTCCAAGAGCATATAATTAGGGATATATTTCAGAGAATGCTAGCTGAGGTGTCTTTAATATATTCTATGTCGCTGAAATGTATAGGAGAAACATAGCCTTCATCTACAGCAGGATTTAGGAAATATTAGGATGCAAAGATGTAGACTGTGATCCTTTAAAGGATCTATGAATATGGAGGAACAGATGCTTCAGGGAATTACCATATGAATCCATGGCATGCACAATACCATACAAAAAATGCTACTTATGATGATTATGTCATTTTTGGGGAAACAAAACCTGCAGCAAATGAGCTAGAATAGCGTTATTCAAATCCTTCAGAAATGCAAAGTTTCACCGGTGTTCGTTGCTAGAAGCCTGATCTTTTTGCAATGTAAATACTCTCTGGGAGGATAAGAGGTACAAAATATGTCCCCAGGTCTCTCAGTTTGCCTTGAGAGTCCCAATTGGGATTATTATTCTTGCAAATTGAATTTCAGTGACAGACAGAGAAATGTTTGACATTCAGTGCAATGAAGGCCGCAGATTACCTGTACTAGATGTTATCCAGCAAATACATCTGGCCTACAGCAGTCTTTCTTACGAGTTTTCTGGCAGCCATGCTGTTGTCATCATTCCTAAGAACTTCACCAAAATGAAACTGGAAAGTTGTGTCAGGAGAAGAAATCCTTCTTCCTTGCCCTTTTCTATGGGCATGCCTTGCATCCAGGCTCTCGCAAGCCTATCACTTCTCCATCTTGAACTGTTGGTCTTAAATGGAGCATCCTATTGGGCTCAGCTGTGGCTGAACAAGTCACCTTGATGGACACTGAGCAGAGCATTGAAAACAATGTAGCGATATGGAATCCTGGCTTTTTGCCCTCCCTGTCAAAACTCCCAGAGACTTCAAGAGCATTTGGCTCTCTGCAGTGAGGCAAGAATTCATGCTCTTATCTAGCTTCCTGTGAAATATACAGCAAGAAGGCAAATTCCTAGAAGACATTTCAAAACCTAGTTTCAATTATATAGTTTCCCATCAGACCTTACAGGATTCCTTTGCTGGGAGCAATACTTTGCAATTCAGTGTAACGTTTTCTTCAGGCTCCAATGTCTTGGCCCTCCCACCCAGGTTCTCTATCTCAGGTATTTTCCTCTTAAGTGCAGGTTGGGCCTCACCTGCTGAGGGCTGGGCTGTTCCCTGCAGGACATCTGCATGCTGCATCCCAGGTACATTCCTGAAATATTTGTTGGGTGATGGCAACAAATCACCTCTTTCTATAGAATTTGTCTCAGCTATATTCAAAGAGCTGCATGCATGTCCCATCACTTCTGAAATGGCACTGACATTTGCAGCTACCAAATCTTGTAAGAGCACTTTGCCTGCGTAACAGCGAACATACAGTAGTGCTACATGTGAAGTCTTAATCTGGACAAGCTTGAGGTTCAACAAAACCAAGTGCAGGGTGCTGCACCATGGTCAGGGCAATGAGCACTTTTTATTTTTCCAGGTTGAATTGGGCCCTAGGCAGCCTGATCCAGTGGGTGGCAACCCTGTATACAGCAGGGGGTTGGAGCTAGATGATCATTAAGGTCTCTTCCAACCCAAACCATTTTATGATTCTATGATTCTTCAGCCAGTGTTCTTGCTTCCCGTATCCTGTTTTCATTTTTTAATTGTCTATTTATCTCCAAACTCTGAAATATGGCTGAAAAATCAAATGACAGAGGAGCAAATTAGAACATAAAGCATCTTTTGGTCCTGTGCCTTTGCAGGAAATAAGGAAAAAGAGGTAATCCTCTGGAACCCAGGGATGGCCCTGCCTGTCTGTCAGTATCAGTGACGATCTCTTTCTAGAGGAAAGCAAAATCTGAAACACAGTTGCAGCTGCAGCACTGCTATCCTAGCTTTAGAAGTGTTTTTAAGAGGCAATCAAACAATCAGTCCAGTAAGTAAATCTTGTGACTTGCTTTCTCCCACTCACACTTACCAGAGCCAACAAAAAATATAATGATGTTCATTGTTTTGGTTAAAAATGACACAGGGGAAGTAATACTTCCCCTTAAATGAATCAGCCTGAGGCAGCTTTTTCTAGAGAATGGTTTATCGTGTTACAGGACCTTTCAGATTCTGAGAAATGCAAGGTCTCCACGGATGTGCGTCCACTCCCAGCAGGACTGTCAGCAAATGTCACTGAGCGGACCAAGCATCTGTCTAGGGTTTCATAATGTTACTGTCCTTCAGAAAATTTAACTTTGGCCAGATCCTGACAGTTTGGACAGGATTGATCCACTGTAGGAGTGTTCTCCTGGTAGACAGTAAAGTTAAACAGTTTAGTTGCATAAGAAGTAGGAAATCTTGGCTACAAACTGATATTTATTTGCATTGTGGCAGGAACATTGATGCAGCCCTGACTTCTGCTCAGGCTGGAGAACATCTGACTTTGTTTTCTTCTTTCTCCCTCCCCACCTCAAGTCCTGGGGTGACAGGGCCAAGTTCCAGCACCAGTGGCTGAGTTCTGGTATTTTGAAATCCAGACTAGTTTTGTTTTTTGTCGTTACTGTTGTTTTTACTATCTCGCTCAGCCTGGTCAGGGCTATAGTTGCAAAACTGTGTGTTTCAGCACTGAGCAATGCGTTCCCTGCACATAGCTGTGTGCAGTAACCTGGGGTGGTTACTATTATGGCCACTATTAGAACACAAATGAGAGATAAAGACATACGTTTCAAAGCAAAATAGCAACAGGGTGGCAGATGCACACAAGTGGTTGAGTAGTTATCACATATTTCTAGATAGAACTTCTTATCTGAAGTCAAATTTTCATGTTTACATTTTGAACTCTCATAAATGCCTTCTGAGCACAAAGTAAAGCACAATAAAGCAGTACTTAACTTCAGGATGGCATCGACCAAACTTAGTCATATCCCTGGGCAAATTGCATCGAGTGTGCCTGAGAATGCCCTTAGCACCGTAATCTATTATGAGTGATAATGAGAATTTAATCAATAACTGATTTCCAGGGGTGTTCCAGCAGACATCACAAACCACCACTGATCTTTGCTCAAGCACATGACTGTTCTGAGTAAACATACGCAAGGAAATGAGTTCAAGTGTAATAGTAGACAAAGTCTCCTAAACTGTAGGAGGAACAGGAATTTGTCTCCTGGTTGGTATTAAAATGGAAGCTCTATTTTTGGAGCTGTCCAAGTTGAAATTTGCAGACATTGATCCTAAAGGAGGATGCTCGTGTTTGCAGTGAGTTTTGCCTCCTTCACATGATCTTCAGCCATGATGTCATCCAACTCCCATTCCTTTTGTACAGATGTTTTGAGATAAGGCTACAGGCCAACATCTTGAGAAAGAGAACCTTTCCTTCCTTAGAAGTAGATCTGGGCTCCATCAGTTCTGTTCGTTTTCATCATTGGTACAGACCTGGTTGCTTGTTTACCTTGTATACTTATTTATTTATCTATTTATTAACCTGCCACTCTCACCATGATGTTATTTCAAGCAGGTTCACAATAAACATGTAGTGTTCATTCTGTCTCTCTTTTCAGCATAACACGGCAGAAGAAGCTAGAATCAATGAGCCGTGGGGAACTGTTGCAGGCAGCTTGAAGGTTGAACCATATGTGAAAGCCCCACTGGTTCTGAAGTTGGTCTGTGGAATCACGAGTGGAACAACCCGAAAGGAGTGCAGAGATAGTGGAGAGCCCTCCATGCTACCTGCACTCTTGAGCCCTCTGCACCAGGGGATTTTGCAGGCTCTAACATTACAAAGATTACCAAAACCAAGTGAAAAAGTGTTTAGTCTTACAAATCTCAAAATAAAAGGAATTTTGGATATAAGTGACTCTTTCTTCCCTCTAAATATATATAGACATCCATAATGCTGAACTGATTTCTTCTTTTCTTTACCTTGCATTTAAAAAACAGGCCAGATTTTATGTAAAGGACTTGTTACATAAGATCCAGTGACTCACCATCTTACTGAACACTGAATTCCCAATACTAGCCTCTAACACCAGGAATCCTGGTAAACTGAATTAAATATTTTGCAACAATATCTTGCTATTACATTTAAAACACCTCTTGCACAACTGACTCTTTTGGTGGGATCTTTACTCTGGAAAAGAAAACAGATGTATACATATATTCAGTTGAGAGGTTGTAATATGTTGCTGCTCGTTTGAGAGTTTTGGCCAAATGTGGCATGCATACCATCACATTGAGCGATCAGAGTAAGAGGAAGCAGAAATGAAGGGTTGCAGACTCCCACTTATGTTTCCAGCCCAACACTGCCCAAAAGCAGTCTGCCTCCTGGGTTTTCTTTGTGTCTCACTTTGGAGCTTTAGAGCTCCTTTCTTTCATCTTCTCTGGACCCTTCTTTTTCTCTCATACAGCAAGGCCAGGAGAAGATGAGGCATCTTTGCCCTGTGCTGCACACATGCCAACTGTTAAGGTGGAGGTTCCCTTTTCAGTTAGCTGATGCCGTAGGGCAGCACGGCCCTCAAGGGACAGCCCTGGTTTGGTGTGCAAACTCGTATGGAAGTGGGTCAGTTCTTAGGTTGGTGGGAGAAAAATGGGGACACGTGAGCAAGGCTGGTTGATACTTTCTGGATCTTTGTATTTCAGCTAATACTTCAGGCCTTGAAAGCACACTGGGAATGGCACTGACACGGCCTCAAGGGATGGGGAAGGAACTCCCCCACCTGCTCTCCTGTAGGAATGTATCTGCATCTTATCACTACCTTGAATGAGCACTGCCAGCCCATAGCACTACAAATTATCTGTCACTCTGGGTCAAACCTTGCTCGGTTCAAACACTCCGCATAACTCCTTACGTGAGTGAGCAGGAGTCCCCCATCAGCAGCAAGGTCACTACTGAAGCTATTCAAACACTCCACTCCTTCCCTCCCTGCTTTCCTGCTCAACCTGCCTCTCCACTCCCAAACCAACAATTTCCCCTTTCCCATGTTATATTAAGATCCTGCACAGAAAATCCAGTACATTATCCCCAGGATTAAGCAGCATTAGAAGAGCATATTAACACGTTTCTGTTGTGTTTATATCAGTGGCATGTTTATTCTCTGCAGGCACTAACTGTTCTCAGCGATTCCCTGGGCAGGGAAGGTGGATGGCATACCAAAGATAGAAGCTGTGGAACAGTTTAACTACAGATGCATTAAGGAATTTGCCTTAGGAATGTAAACAGATCCAGAAAGTTTTGTGAGCCAAGGCAATTAATTTGAAGAGTTGTCTTGCATGCACACACACGTACACACACATACCTGCTCACGCCCCTCTACCTGTAGCCCTACATAAACATACACCAAAACCAATATTTCTAAGGCACTATTAATAGTAAATGCTTCTGACACAGAGAGGAAAACTTCATACTTATTTGGGGTGGAGTGGGAGGTCATTCACTGGTCAAACAAGGATGTGTCCATTCATGATGCAGTACTAATGACTGACCTGGGTTTAGCTCCAGTGCAAAGAAATTGTATGTAAAATAAATCTCTGAGGAGGTTAATACGGTTAAACAAATTTACCAGAACTAAGAAAAGCTTGACCCCAGGAAAAGAAAAATCACATCTAATCTTGTCTGGCATTTATTGGAGCCTTGGGTCATCTTAATCTTCAGTAAAATTTGTTTACTTCCTATATCTTTGCGCAGCTCTCAGCCACTCTAATGAAATGTTTTCACATGGTCTGGTCTGTAAATTCTAGCCTTAAGATCTTCCATACCCACCTTTTAGGATTTGACCGTTTCAAGGATACATTCAAAACACTGCACCTATCATTTTTGCAAGACACTTTCGCAAAAAAATGGATCAAGGTGTCAGTAACTGGAGTTGTTGAATAATTTCTGAGCACCATCCAGTTAGGGAGTCTACTGCTCAGCTTCTGCACATGCACTCAGTTGCACTGCCCAAGCAGTTACTTCCTCCCCTGTGTTTAACCACAGCTGGGCACCAGTTTAGTGCCCTGAGGATCCTGCTCCACCCAGCAGCAGGGTATTCATCAACCTGTAAAAATCAGGCCTTTCTCAAAGTATGGCCACTTTGTTTAAACAGGGACTATTGATGCTCTTGATATCCATCTTCTACATAACACTCTGGTTAAAGCATTTGCCCAAGATACGGAGTCTCAAAAATCCCAGCTGAGGTTTGACCTTGGGTGGTACAAACCAGCAAATGCCAAAATGGCACAGGAGAAGATATCAAGCCAGAGCCTTAATGTCAAAGTTCAGAGCATTGGAGCACGTCTAACTCCAGTGTGGTCTTACAGGAGAGATTATTCAGTGCTCTAGTCAAAACATAGAGACAACTTCCACCAAGAAAGTGATGCAGACACTTCTCTATCAAAATAAGGAGACAAAATAATTACCTATATTTCCTTTACACATAGATCCATTATTTCAGTTCATGTCTACCTTAAATTTTAGTTTGGTCCTTTGAATTCTTATCATGCTTTAATATTACACTTTATCTTGAGTGGACTCAGAAACTCATCATGTTTAATATAATTTAAATGAAACAAATCAGCTATTAAAGCAAAAAGTATGCAAGAAGCTAAAATTGTTCTATAAAAAATAGGTTTTTAATAAGAATTGTTTGATCTTCCTAAAATATTACACATCGCAAGTTATCAAGCTGTCACTTTCTTATTCAAATTTATTCACCTGTTGAAAGTATTAAGAAAGTTCCTGTTAATTTACAAACTGAGATAAGTTTGAGGAGTGTCCTCTCATTTCTCCCAACACTGCACTGCAGCTCAGCTGTCTCAGCAGCACAAGGGAAAAACATCTGACCCTGTGTCAGTTGTCAACACTACAGCTCCCCATTGGCTCTGCCCTGGTGAGGCCAAAGCCCTTTGCCTCTATGTGAAATTGTGCTGAGCGTATGTCCATAGCTGTTATTCATTAAATGAATTCACCTGACCAGAGGGCTGCCACAAACAGCTCATTCTTGGCATTGTTTTGTAAAGGGGTGGTTTATAGCTAGCAAAGCTGTTTATTTCATCTACAGTAAAAGCCTGCCTTCAGGATTGTGCAACCACTGTTTAGAGTGGTTGCTGAAATCTTTTAAAGCTTAAATATACTTTCAGATTATTGATAATAAAGACAAGGGGAAACCACAGTCCAAGTGACAAGAGACGCTGAAAATCTGCATCTGAAGACACCTAAGGCTACTGGCACTTTGTGCTTTCCCCATGGTGTATCAGCTTCTCCATTTAAACTTCTGCTCAGAGGAGGCTCGGTGTCATTTCAGACCTAAGTCTCATCAAGACATACAATGTGGTCAACTCTTTGCTTTTCTCAGCTGTGGGGTTTGGCCATAGACAGGAGGAGACAGGCATACACCAGCAGGTTACAATGGGTATCGCTCAGTTTGGGTCCCTGACCTCTCCACTGTCGATCCTGCTACTTTGCTCTGTGACATTTTTTGGAACACTACAGATTCCTGTAGTTTCACACTGTCCATTTCCTGATGTCCATTTCACATCTTGGTACCCTGTTTTACTCTACTTCCTCCCTCATTTCTTTACTTTCCTTAAAAAATAAAAATGAAACCAACAAAATCAAACAAACAAACAAAAAAGCATGAATCATCACCATCTCTTTCCTTTGACTTGCTTAGATTCAAGGCCAGCCTAAAAAGTTGGTGAAATACTGTTGAAACGAATCACATCCAAACTGCCATTGATTGCTCTTTAACCAGTAGCACACTTTAGTGTAATCTCATCTTGGAAATAGGTTCTGTGTCTCTGTTTTCTTTGGAAGAGTTCACCCCTGCCCAGAGAGTATTTTACTTAGCAGTCTACAAGATATTCTGTTGTACAACTGCTCCAATTACATTTAATCAGTAACATTCTATATGCAATAATTAATTAGCACTAAAACAGAGGAGCTTGACATTGAGACCCATTGATTTGGTACTCTTTGGTCTGCTATTCCAGTATTTTATCTTCTATATTCTATGGGCAAATCTTTTTGAGAAGCTGGTGTCAGGGTGTCAGGGCACTTGTGCTCAGTTCCAGAATTACTCATGCTTGGCTTGACACCTAATATCTCAATTTACCAGCACTCCAAGTCTGTTATGTGGTGGTTGTGGAACAGCAGTGAGGAGCTTGACTGGATTAGAAGATGACATTGTGCAATGTAGTTAAACTGCTGAACAGCTGGAGGAGAGATGGTTGCCAGAGTGACAATGTCATCAGTACACTGAGAAGAAAATGAGGTACATCACAGGCTGTACATATCCTACCAATAATATATTGCATTTCCAGTGCGTAGAAAACTGCAACAAACACAGTGAAATATGAGCCAGTTCCACAAGACATCACCACATCTCAGCTCAGCTCAGGGCCATTTCCTTGGCTGCTATCCACAAGTGATGCTCCACTTTTTAAAATGTCACTTACAAGGCAAGGCAATGGACCTTGTTTTTTCACGCCTGCTTGAGAAGCCTCAGCATCCCCTGCTAGACACGGTGGTTGCATAAGAAGTGAACCGCTCTTCTTCAGCATGTGAAGGGATGTATAGATAAGAAAGAGGGTAAAAGGTGAAGTTTCACAAAGGTGTGTCCAAAATTTTTTATCCTGTTAATGAAAAGCAATGTATCAGGGGACAGTTTCATGCATTGAAACAGAAAAAAAATGTCTAAAGCACCTGAAGTTTGCTTTCTCCCTGAAATCTGGCATGCTACAGTTCTTCTTTACCACCAGTACTCAGGGAAAAAAAAGAAAAAAAAAAAAGGTAATAGGCTTTTTCCTTCTTTTATTAAAAAGAAAATTTGAATCTAATTTTGCCAGCAAAAATAATTGCAAACCTGTAGGGAGGACTATGATAAAAATAAACATATTCCTTGTGGCCTGGCTAAAACAATATTCTTTCCTTAATCCTCATTATAAGCAGTAAGAGGAACAAAATCCAAAAGAAACAGGATGACATATTGGTTCTTCATGTATCAAATGCGTTTGAGTGAGCGCTTCCAAGTCATGAGATTGCTGCCCAGAAATTACACTTTTGGTCAATGCTGGATATTGTCAGACCTGCTCTGCTCCCTCTTCCACCTACATTCTGGTGATTGAAGTAGGTCTTTAAAAACTGTATGAACAAAGAGCTCATAATGCTTCTTGCCCTGGACAGCACAGATTCAATCTGCCAGTAGCAGTCAGCCCCAGCTACACAGGTCTAGTTTACAGATTGAAGGGATCCACTGTCATTGCCCCACCTATCTTGAAAACCCAACATTTATGTGCACATCATTCTGTGGTTGTTTGAGACTTACAGTTTTTGTTTCTGATAAGGAGAGATATTGCCAGCAGTCAGATAATTTATTGGGCATGTTCTTGCTTATTCTTCATGGAGACACAAACACCTGACCTCCCAAATACAAGCAAACAAAAATCTCTTGCTCAAGGATCCCTCCTTTCTCCTAGCTCAGCAGCTCTGTGCAAAAGTCCACTGAGTAGACCACAGCCGGCAGCATCCTGGATCCATACAGCACAGTGAAATGTCATCTGGAACTGCCAGCACAAATCTACATGATATTTCAATATATTGGCTGAGAGATACACTCAGCCTCCACCCTGGTTTTTGGCAAGTGGAGGTGAAGTGAAAGGCCAGCACATCTAAGCTAGGTCCAGACCAGACTGGCTTCCATCCAAGCACATCAGAAAATATCTCCACCCTCCCCAGCACTTCTAGGTTATGTCAGATCTAAAATACAAAGCTTTGCTGACATGCTGTATTGATTTAGAGTGGGAAAGAATCATAATATGAACTAAAATAGCAATAAAGCCCACAAAATTCTCTGTGGAGAAACAAGACACACAAGCAAAGGGAACACATTCATATATATATTTTATTGCTGATGTAATCTGGAAGGAGATTTGATCAACTTTTATAGTCAACATGAACTGTGTCATCACTGGCTAAATGAACCATGTCTGCGTGTGTGTAGGCCAGCCCTCCTGCTTTTCTTCTGTAATTATCAAGTATCTTGAATGCACAAACCTTAAGGTGCAGCTGTGCATCTTTGCAAGAACATATAATGTGCCTTCCTAGGTTGAAAGTGGTGGGTTTTGGTGCCTGGCTAGCTGAACTGTAAGCAAATATTATGGATTTGTTTCTACTCCCTTTGTACAATGGTTGAAATGGTATCTACCAGACAATACATCTCCCATTGATTGGTATTTTTCCCCACAGTGACTGGAAACTGAGGTCAAAATTTATATTATTTGTATTATTATCATTAGTTCTGCACAGACAATATATTATGTACTTTTCTATGCCCCTCTTTGTCTCTCTGAAGGCAGTAGGAAGGTGAGTATTTGTCCAAGGATAGCACTGATTCAGTCTGCCAGTAGCAGTCAGCCCCACCTGCACAGGTCTGGTTTATAGATTGAAGGGATCCACTGTCTTTGCCCTGTCTATCTTGAAAACTCAACATTTATTTTTGACCACTTGAACAGCTCTGACAATAAACAGCAGTCTCTGTGTCACATAGCTCTTCATGATTTTCTTCACTCAAATGAGTATTGTTAGCTTACACCTTACTGCCCTGCTCTCAGCAGCACTGCTGTAATGATCTGTGAGAGAGCCCAAGTGGACCGCCAGCTCCAATCTTCAGTGATATCCCGAGATTCATCATAAATTTGCTATAGCAGGACTGGCACAGCATAATCCTGACAAGCAGATCTGACCTCCAAATGTATACGTATTTTCTATTATATTTGTTTCAAATAATGTCATGAAAATTACTCTTAGGGATTCCAGAATTGGAAATGAAGTCTTTTGGTATTTAGGAAGACAAAAACACTGAAAATTTTTAATCAATGACATGTGGAGGGGGGGAAGGAGGTTTTATGGGATTTCTCCATTGGAAAAAAACGCAGTCAGCTTTGCTACTAATAATACCTCCACACACACGTGATCCCTTTTCAGGAACCAGCACTGAGGGGAGCATTGAATAAGAAAGCAGGAGCAAAGCCAGACCTTCCTGCCCATAGAGGGAAGATTTCCATGTGAAGGCAGGTTTGCACTGCCAAAAAGGGTCTTTCTATCACTGCCTCCTCCTGAGCATATCGGCAGCCAAAGAAAAGGCAGCACTGCCACTCTTAATGGTAATTCAGCAAGGAGCCTGGTAGAGAATCATGGAGGTTGAGTTGCTCTGTTTATTCACAATCCATTCAGCATCCGAGCTATCAGGACGAGAGCCTGTGTTTGCAGAGGCCATGGGACTGCTTCCACTCACATGTCTGAGCAGAGCATCTCTGGACACCTCCCAGTACCAGTGCTGCCTGATGTGCTCTGTTTGGCATCCCTCTCTGATGCTCTCTCCATCTTCCTCTTGAGCCATCAGGCTGCACACCCTTTGCCTTTCTCTATGGTTGTTCCCACAATCAGCAGTTTTTCTCTTCCTCAGTTTTCATGCAGAACAGCATGAGGGAAAGGGCCAAAGGACATTTGGACACAAAATCACGTGATGTGTATGAAGGGCTGGCTTGTGCAATGGGAGAACTCATGATACAAAGGTGAGAATCTCCAACCCCATCCATAATTGTACGGCTTGGTTGGCATGGAGCACCTGCAGCACACTGCCCCAGTCCCCCTCCAGCTCAAAGAGATGACACCCTGCATGTGACTATCTACCCAATTAGTCATGTACATTGCCCTGGGGTGGCTGATGACCTGATTAAAGGATTCATTAGCTTGACTCTTGTTTTAACAGGCTGGAAGTGGGGTGTGGTGTTGCAATGCACTGTGCATGCAGGACAATGCAAGGGTAAAGCCCATCATTTTGGATAATCTTGGAGACCAGGATATGTGCTTAGATCTTTTTGAAGATGGGAAAGGCTTGAGGACCACCAGCATGTGAACACTTCTACAGTATAGATCATCTACTGACAAAACTCAGTGTGCACAGCCTGACTTCTTCTATGTGTTTTGCATGGACACAGACATTTAGTAGCACAGCACAGCTGCCTTTTTAGACTGACAACTACTGGTCTGTGTTTAAAAATGAGGCATTCCCAGAACTTCTCCTCTCGGTAAATTTTGGTGAAAATACGCATTAGCAGGGAGGTCTGCAGATGTGTTACATGGAAGATTTGTTACACTGCTCAGGCTTAGCAAGGTCTGCATTTGTCTTTCGTGTGTGCATTTCTGTGTGCACATGAAATGTGATCACAACATAATTTCCAGATAAGAAACCAAGGCAGCGATGTCCAAATTATTAGTTTTGGTTAATGAGTATCTACACGACAAACAGCAAAGTCTGTTGGAAAGGACTGTTATGCATGAAAAAATTGAAGTGTTAAGTATAGGATGAGAGCAATAAGGTGCTGAAATGGGCTGTCACATTTCTGCTGAGATTCCCAAGTAAAATTAGGCAGCTTGTGTGCTGGGTGATCAGATCCAGGAGAGCTGGCATTTCGATCAGACTGCCTAGAAGCAGTGAGGGGTTGAGCTGGGACCATTTCTGGTTGCTCACACTGACCTGGCATCTTGGCTTTAAAAACTTCTTTCCACCTACTGGGAAGGCTGATAAATCTGAGGGCGCTGGGCTGCAATTTTCAGTGCTGTTTCCATGCCTTAAATGAGTCTGAACCTTGAGGTCTGAATCTTAAGACTTTTTGTTTGTTTATCTTGTGGTTTTATCTTCCTCTGAATTTCTCATAGACATCTTCAGCCAAAATTATCCTCAAAGGCCTCAAAAAGGGAAGGAAGGAATGAAAGGAACAGAAAGAGAACAGGGAGGACTAGGTCTACCACACACAGAAAGGGAAGAGACCATCAAAAAAAAACAAAACTAGAAAAGGTCACCACAGTGAAGAGAAAGACTCGCTGCAGGAGGAGGCTGGGAAGTAAAATGTGGTGTGGTGAGGCAGAGAGGAATTCTGCCATCCTTCAGCTCTGCCCAAGTCATGGGAAGATGAAGAACATGAGGAACAGAAATGAACTGTTTGATTTGGTTTAAACAGATCAATATCCAGTTGCAACATTCCCTTGCAGCAAAGGTTGTGTTAATGTTAGGAAACAAAGCTAACCTTTTAATACTGGTGGCAAAAGGATGTGTGTCCAGGGCCTGCAGAGAAAAAGAGAATGTGGGAGTGACAAAACCTCTGTTGTCTGCTTTAATATGGATGTGTAAGATGACCTTGAGAACATCATCCGCCAAAAAAAGAAACAAAAACAAAAACAAACCAACCAACTAACCAATCAAAAATACTTTGGTATCTCACAGGAGGTCTGTGAGGCCTTGTGGTTATCAGTTTTCAGATACTACCATATTAAATTCCCTAAGAAAGCTTAAAGGAACTTTTCTCATGATTCTTCTATACTTTCACTTCTCACATTTGTTCTGTGCATTCTTTTTTTGATGAAGATGCTTTGAAAGCTTCCTGACTCTATCACCCTCACACTACAGCTTCTGTAGGATGTGGTGGGGTCTCCTGGTAGCTCTGGAGAAGATTTAAAAAGCTGAGGTGAACTCACTGAAACTCTCACCTGATACCTTCATCACAGGGCACACATTCCTGACCCAGAAGAGCTTGCCAGCATGTGCTTATTCTGCAGAAACAAAACCTGCCACAGCAAGGAGGTCCAGGCCAAGGCACTGAACAGTTCAGGAGACCCTTTGGCTGGACCTATGAGGTTTCTGATATGGGCCTCAGGCACTTCACAAGCTCCATTTTCCATGGCTATCTAGTAAGCAGCCCCACTTCCCAGGCAAGAAGGACACACAGCGGCAGGCTGACCTATCTGGATTTCATCAGGGTGTCCCTTAGCCTTCCCTGCTGCTCAGCAAACCCGAGACCAGCCTGGCCTAACCAGGTCATGGATTCTCCATCTCAGCACGTGCAGGGCTGCATGTGGGGACACCATTGGGCATCCTGCAGGTGATGCCTCCATTCAGACTCGATGTTAAGACACCAGTGGTATAAAGCAGCTTCTCAGGGAGCACAGGAGTGGCTTTATCTCTCCATCCTCAGAAGGTTGCTGTATTTACAGCTTTTCTTGAATGGTTGTCTATTCTTTTTCCCCCATCAGTGCAGGAGATGACCCTTCCATTGAAAGGCATCTCTTGTGACGGAATTTCCAGCTGAAAGTGGGATTTGGTTCCTTTGTCAGCAACAGAAATGAAACATACTTCATTGCACTTTATGAATTCTTTCAATATGTACACCTTCGGTTACATGTTTATGTGGCTGGACATATGTCTGTCACCACGAAAAGGGAGAAAAGAATTTCCACTGAAAAAGGGTATGGTACTCTCTTTTATCCCAATCTTATTGTTAAAGAAATGAGCTTCCTTTAAAAGTGCTAGGACATTTAATTGTGCCACTGCAAGTGGCTCTTTCCACCCTTCTCTCAGTTTACACTTAAAGTAGAAATCTTTTTATGGGAGCTGATAATTAAGGGGAATAATCTTAATTTCAGTTAGTAAAATTGCTTTGTGTATATGTGGGTGTGTGAAAATAATACAGTATCTTATTTCAGACCTCACGCGGTTTCAGCAATTATTTCTTTAACAGAAAATTACAGAAGTCACCAGCCTTATAATGTCTGACTCCTGGGAACCAGAGTAAGAGGAAATTACACATCCATCTTTGAGTTTAATGGTGTAAAAATATATGTATAGATAACTGTGCCACTCTGCGTGGAATTCCCCCCTGCTGACATTCAGAACCCAAAAAGCTCACCCTGCCCAGACAAGGCAAAGCCAGATCCCACAGCCTCTGCTTGCTTGTATCAGCCTGCATGGGAGTATCCCATGCAGGGGGGAGAGTGGGCTGTGGTGGGGCTGTGCCTGGGCAGACATTTTCAGGTGCAAAGCAGCACGTCCCAGCAGAGGAAAGCCTCACCCACTTCTGCCTATGCCTTTCTTTTTGGCTGTTCCCAGATCAGCCCACCTTCTTCAGCTCCCGCTCACCTTTTTTTTTTTTTCCCTTGATCAAGGATATGCAAATGCTGCTCTGAGTCAGGGCAGAGTTTCATCTGAGTTTCATCTTTTCGTAACGACGCTGAGCTTTACGTGATTGCCTGCACGTCCCTTGGCAGACAGTGAGCATGTCTCCCAAACCACAGCTCATACGTCCAATCACTTCCACTCCAAAATCTTGAGGCTGTGTTAGGGACAATATAATAACCAGTTTCTTGTGGGCTGTGTTCTCAGAACACTGGGAAATGATCCAGTCAAAAAGCACAGTGAATCTGCCATCTGATGTCTAATTCTCCTGAAGTTCAGGTCCACAAGCAATCTCTAACAGTCTCATAGAGAGGCATGACTCAGAGAGACCCTACTTTCTGGGGCTCTCCTGCATGTGGCTCGGGAGGAGATCCAGCCCCTCAGATTGGGAGGGAATAGTTCCAGCAGAGCTGGTTAGGTGCTAGGAAAGGGGATCTGCCCACTTTTGGAGATGGAGGTCTTGTGGCTGACCCGTGATTGTCACCCAGACCATTGTAATTTGAAGTTCGTAATCTGCTGTCATCAGATAACTACATTCACTCTGACAGAGATTCCAAATTCTTCTTGTCCTGAACTGCTATTTGTCGATGTTTGCACACAGACCAATAAAGAGATCTGATCCTGATTAAGGCCAGTTATAGTGCACTTTGTAAATAACATGGGTAAATATCAGCAGAAAACTTTTTGAGAGCTCCTAAAGCAAAACCGCATGTGGACAATGTGGATGCAGACACAGAGACTGGTCCAGCCTTGTCCTTTACCCAGTTGGAGGGTCACCAGCCAGACAGGGAAGAGGATTATAGTGAACTGAAAGAGAATCCTTCCTTCCTTCCCCATTCCCCATTTTTCACTTTTGCTGAGCCCAGCTGAAGGTAGAAGCAGACACTTGTCCAAATTTGTTACACTTCCTTCAGGAGATTATTTGGGCAGGCAATGCAGGACCGTGCCCAGTGATCCATTTTCATATTTCACCTCTCCCCAGCATTTCAAAATACCCATTCATCACCAGCCAGTAGCATAGGGAGTGTGGGCCAGGTAGGACAGGTTACGTGCCGTGAAATGATTTGGGACTTTTAGAGCCATCTAACACAGTGCTCTAGAGTTCTCAATTAACCTTGAAAAAAGCTTATTGGTTCCATGGGATGGGAGCCTTTAGAGCAAAATTGTTTCATATAAGTAACTTTCTGGCCATTTTATAGTATGCTAAAATGGTTTAGTGTTAAGGATTTCATTCTTGCTTATCTATGTGCTTGTTTTCTTCATTTGAAAGCTCTTCCTCACTTAGGAGCAGATCTTGTAACTTCTGGATAAGGAGAAACAGTCATAGCATAATTTGGCTTTCCTGGTAGTAAGGAAATGGAGGCACAAAGATTGGAAGAGCAGAATATTCTTCATTTGCTTAGGTCACATATTACAATGGTTTGCAATACCTACTTGCAGGCAGAATTGGCTGGTTTACTGGCACTGACGAGTCACTGGATGTAGACTGCATCCACAGCTGTTATCCAGCACTTTTCCCTGGTAGAGGGAAGAAGTGACAGGAACTGGAAAGTTCTGTTGAGGTAAACGTGAGGAAAAAGCATAAGTTTGGTAACACAATTGGTGCCAGATGTCTATAATTCACTAACACACAACTCAAGGGTCTGGGCTGGTACAACAGTAGGTTGGGAATGCTGTCTATAGAAGTCATTTCATTTAAAGGCTTTGCTGGACATCACAGGCAAGGAAGTTTCTTTTGTAAGATTTTTTAAAGCATTCTTTACAGATTCACACTGGGATGCCCGTGAGATGTGTCAGTGAGTGTGACTGAACTTCATCTGGATTACAAACACCTTCTGCAGAAAGCAGAACCAATAGTCATCCACAGCAGCACATACAGATGTGGATCTGTGCATGGCTGTCACTTGAACACCCCACCTCGGGTGGCCCTGGTTTGCTATTTTGGCACAGATGTCTGTTATTGAACAGATGTTGGTTTGTAAGCCCCACTAAGCAGCTCCATTTTCCAATCAGAATTGTAACTGGAATTATGTACAGCAGATAATTACAGCGTTTATAAAAGGAGAATCTAAAAAACTGGCCCCGCAGCTCAGCGAATTGAGGTCACCCATCAAGCGGCTGCCCTCCCCTCCTGTTTTTTTCAGAAAAGCCAGATGACTTTATTAGAATCAGCCACTGAATAGATAACATTGACAATACAAGCCAGGAAAGACAGCTAGGATACACTTTTGTCACTAACTTGTTGTTTGACCAGAGAACAAACCAATGCTTGCTGTATCGTCAAACAGGTAACGGTCTCTTGCATAGTCATAGCAAATTATTATAATAGCTATTATAATAATTTATCAATACTTGTCCCTTAAGCCAGCTCCTTCATTGTGTTTCTCCCTGTCTGCTCCGTGACTGTCTTGTTGAGATCATAAGCATTTTGGGAGGGACTGTCTGTGGTGTATGCAGCAGTGGTCACCTTACGCCTAATGAGCCATGTTCTGCTTCTGGTAATTATACTGCATCTCTGAAGTCAGCTGTTAGTAACATGAGAAAAAGTTGTAGCATCTGGATCAGTATATAAAAACTGTAAGGAATCGCGGTATTATTTTCCCGGCCCTTGCTTTCAAAACTTGTGCAAACACATAAATACATCAGGGCTGGATTCTCTATACAGCTGCCTAATGAGATGTTGGCAATTAGTTTAGGCCTCAGCTTGTTAGAGGCAATGACTCTGACCGTCACCAGGTGTAAATCAACATAAAATAGCTGTTGAAAATCTGACCCTTAGATCAAAGATAGCTATATCTGAAGCCAAGAAATAATCTTTGGATATAGCACTGCCTGGATAAAAAATGTGGTTTGGATTAAGTCTTCAGTATGCAATACTAATATAACTTCAGAAAAAGAAAGGATAGAACTTGTTAAATAAACATCTCTGGGGCAGAGAGAACAGAACTTTTAAATAAAACAAAATAAATCTCTGAGCCAAACAAAAATTTTTAAAAGGTAATAAGGAGTACTTGTTTTCAAACAGTTTTAAAGTTTCTTCATAGATCCTCTGTTCTTCCATATTCACATTAATGGTAGGGGGATGATACCAGTATCAGAGCATGGCAGATAAAGGAGATATCACACTGCAGAGATATTTGTGATTTGGCAAAGGTCCATTGTTTTTGTAGGAGCTTCAGCTGTATGCATTTTGGTATTGCAAATGTTCAGTAGATGCAAAAGCCTGTACATAAAATTCAGTGTTAAGATCTAAATGGGGCAGCACAGACCCTAGGACAATGGGCCAGGAAACTAAAATGTGCAAACAGTCTCAACTCTCCAAAGAGCCTGCAATGGCAGAAATTATGCCCACACAAAGTTCACTGCAGTAACTGAATCCACACCAGGGCAGGATGCCAGCAATGCTTCGCATTCAAGAAATAGATTTATCTGTTGCACACAATATAGTACATCAATGTTTACATGCTCACTAACATACATATACAATATATACACATGCACACATAGAATATATAAATAATCCTAAGAAATTTCATACTTTCAAAACTGTTGTCTCCATAATTTTGGTAAGTTTTCAATTTATCTTGACTTTGATTTCAAAGTAAATCATTTTGATGCATTTGACCTTATAAACACTGAGATAAATGAGGATAAACCAGCTGATTTTTGTTGCTCACTTTACACAAGCTGGTAAAAAATGATGTTGGTAAAAAGGGTAAATGTTATTCCAAAATATGAAATTTGGAAGGCCAGTGGGATGGTGGGTGAGTTGTGAAGTGGGATGCACCCAGCAGACACAGGTGGGCTGGCAGGTGAGCAGAGGTCTGTCAATACAGGTCTCTGCAGGTTTTGTGTGTCTGAGAAGGACTGAATCTCTAGAACTCTGTTTATTCCACTGAAAGACAGATGTAAGTGACAAATGTCCTGAAGTCCTTGTGAAATTCTCTAAGTTCTATAGGTGATACGGACAGCTTTTTCACCTGAGATCAGAGCGAGCTAGGACCAGGATTTCATCCACGCCTGTATGGGCAGCACGTGGCTCTGCTCCTGTCCCAGAGCCAGCATGGGACATGCTGGCTGCCCCAAACAGCTGGTTTTGCTCCCCTGAAGCATCCTGGGAAGCTGAAGCCAGGCCCATCTTGGCATCCAGGCCCTTTGATTGCATGGTGGTCACAGACTGGACGACATGCAGATACCCTACTGATAGAAACATGGATGGTAAGGGGAGAGGGCAAAAGCTGGAGATGGGGACTGGTTTGGTAGGAGTTTGGGAAAGAGATGTGTGGAAATGGCCGCACTCAGAGAGTGGTGGTCAATGGCTCAGTGTCTGAATGGAGACCAGTGACGAGTGGTGTTCCTCAGGGATCGGTACTGGGACCAGTGCTGTTTAACATCTTTGTCGGTGACATGGACAGTGGGATCGAATGCACCCTCAGCAAGTTTGCAGATGATGCCAAGCTGTGTGGTGCAGTCGACACGCCAGAGGGAAGGGATGCCATCCAGAGGGACCTGGACAGGCTTGAGAGGTGGGCCCATGCCAACCTCATGAAGTTCAACAAAGCCAAGTGCAAGGTCCTGCACCTGGGTCGGAGCAATCCCAAGCACACATACAGGCTGGGCGGAGAATGGCTTGAGAGTAGCCCTGAGGAGAGGGACTTGGGGGTGTGTGTTGACGAGAAACTCAACATGAGCCGGCAGTGTGCGCTTGCAGCCCAGAAGGCCAACCGAATCCTGGGCTGCATCAAGAGAAGTGTGGCCAGCAGGTCGAGGGAGGTGATTCTGCCCCTCTACTCTGCTCTCGTGAGACCTCACCTGGAGTATTGTGTCCAGTTCTGGGGCCCCCAACACAAGAAGGATGTGGAGCTGTTGGAGCGGGTCCAGAGGAGGGCCACGAGGATGATCAGAGGGCTGGAGCACCTCCCCTACGAGGACAGGCTGAGAGAGTTGGGACTCTTCAGCCTGGAGAAGAGAAGGCTGCGGGGGGACCTGATAGCAGCCTTCCAGTACCTGAAGGGGGCCTACAGGAAAGCTGGGGAGGGGCTTTTTACAAGGATAGATAATGACAGGACAAGGGGTAATGGTTATAAACTGGAAGAGGGTAGATTTAGGCTGGATATAAGGAAGAAATTCTTCCCTGTGAGGGTGGTGAGACACTGGAACAGGTTGCCCAGGGAAGTCGTTGATGCTCCCTCCCTGGAGGTATTCAAAGCCAGGCTGGATGGGGCTTTGGGCAACCTGGTCTAGTGGGAGGTGTCCTTGCCCATGGCAGGGGGGTTGGAACAAGATGATCTCTAAGGTCCCTTCCAACCTGAACCATTCTATGATTCTATGATTCTATGAAGAGTCAAAGCAGAGCTCAGCTTTCAGAGGGAGAGGAAGGGAGGCCAATTTCCTAAGAGTGGAAGCTACCTTATCACTGCCCAAAGGCTGTGTTGTGACATGCTAAAAAACAAAAAGACTTTAGGGAAGAGAGAAGAGAGGTCAGTTCTCCTGCTGAAACAGAAGAGAAACCAGGCCCGTCCAGGCCCATCCCCATGCACAAGGTCTGCCAAGCAATCTCCCGGAGACGTTGGCCAACTCCCATTTCCTGAATCTGCTGGGCTGTTGAGGCAATGGGAATCGAAACCCCACTCTCCTTTCCATCACATTTCCCTCTGCAGGGGAATGGTTTGGTCTGGGGCAGTGTTGTGGGAAACCCCTCAGGTGCACAGGGCTCTGCAAGTCTGCTCTGTAAGAAAAAGGAGCTCAACAGCGAGCAAGAAGCAAGAAATAAAAGAGCAATCAGTCTTGCTCTGACCTTCCATGGTCACTGAGAGAGCAGAGAAATGTGTCAAAGCTTCCTTTTGCTGTTCCAGAGAGCTCTGGGAATTACAGCCCTGGGGTCAGGGGATTTGTTGCCCTCCACAACAAGCCACTCTGGACACAGTAAAAGCAGCTGCCTCTCCATAGCAGCCAAGGCAACTGAGAAAGCCAAAGGAAGCTCTTCAACATTTGTTTTCTGGATTTTGCCAGCCAGATCTCTCAGGAGAGGCTGGATTCCTCACAAAAATGCTTGATGGGAAGAAACTCCCTAGGAAGGGATTGTTTTCTTTTGTTTTAAACTTGAAGGCCTCCAGTTTGCTTGGGACACTGCCACCAGCCAACTAAGGAAATCATGAATCCTTCAGACAAAGGGTGGGGTAAAGTCCTACTGTGGGTGTACAAAAGGACTTCAGAGGCATGACTTTTCCTGGGACATAATCTTCTTGCCACACTATATTTTGTGGTTGAACATAAACTCAGTGGTTTTGTGCTTTTAATGACAAAAATCTACCGAGGTTTCTCTTTTTTTGCCCCCCTCAGTATCCCTTACTTCATATTAAGAGGAAGTTTTCCCTTGAAAATAACTTTCTATGGGTTCTATGTGCCTCCTATGGTTTCTTTTGTCCAAAAACACTTGAAAATGCATTAAAAAGCCCAAAACCAGAAATGGAACACTAGTTTCCCTCCTAAGGGATAGGAGACAACCTGGTCTCATTCTCTCTCACACTCCCTGCTTTTTCCCAAATCTTGCATTTTAGGCAATTCATTTTCAAGGGGAGAGAAGCAGTTTTCCTCCCTTTACCTCACTGTTAGAAAGTCTGCTGCATGAAGGTCTTAGCTACTTAGCTACTTTTTTCTATTTACTAAATGACACATCTGATGCAAACATCACAGCCTGAGAGGCAGCTGTAGGAGTTTGCAGATGCGTATTGTATCAAGTGCAGTAAAGAAGAAAGGTACAGTGCTGAGGCTGCTAAAACACTTGTCTAAGTGCCAGCTTCTTCAAAAACATCTTCTTTAAAGAGAAGATCTGTGACAGTGTAAGACATTGTAATATCCTATAATGAAAATTTCCCCTCTCCATAGAAGGAATGGGGTTGATTTATTATCCCACAGATAACAAAGCAAACACAGACTTCCTTGTCTACCATTTTCATCTCCCACAAGAAGGCCACAGCATGAATTTCCCTTAAATTTGACTAGCATAATGAAATGGAAGTACAGAAGTAGGCAGAAAAGTATAGGCAGAGCTTGCTCCCCTTTTTTGCTTACAAACATGGCAATGGGAAACTGCCAAAGTCATGAGCTGTAAGATGCTATGCAGCAATTCAGCTTCACTGTAAGGCTTGGAGCTTGACCTCTCCAGGTCATGGTGTACAAATTGTGCCCGTGTCCTGTTTAATTGATGTTCTGCTTACCACTCTGTTAAGCACCAGAGCTGGAAAGTCCCCAGCCGCTGTGTAGGAATGAACACAGCCTGTTTGCCCCTGTTTACTCCCCTCACTGTTGCACAGAAAAAGGCAGGATTTGGCTCTTTGTTAGGATTTTAATGATTACTCTTCAAAACCAGTGCAAAGCAGTAATGATTTTCTTTCTGCCTGTCAGGTGCTAAGTGACATTAGGACTGACTTGTGAATGGAGTGAGGTAGTAGTGAACTGCTCTGTTTGCAGCCCTGGACTCCGATACTAATGTGTTCCTTATTTGGTAATGCTAACCCATTGCAAATATGCCCATGGCAAATTTTTAAATAAAACCTTGAAGCTTCTCAAGCTTCTCAGTGAAATAAACAGATTACTCTGTGTCAAGTACATCCTCCTTTTCAATCACAAATGTTGTGGTTTTTTTTAATCTCCCCCACTGTGCTCAAGAGAGATTAGCTTTACATTTGTTGACTATGGAAAACAAAATGAACAAGTGAGTTAATGTAGTTCTGGTTACCACAGTTTCCATTTGAAATGACAAATATTTAAGTAAGTAGCAAATGTAAAGTAATGTTCTGGCCAGTAACAATTCACATAAGAATCAGGCTGCTCACAGATAGCTTGTGAATAGAAGGAAAAGCTGAGATTGTTTAATATACTATTGGCTTGTAGATGTTATCTCTATGTATGTGTAGACAAGCTGAAACCCGTAAAAACAGATTTGCTTGCCAAGAAAAGATGGAAAAAGTCAATGGCAGGTCTGCCATTTGGATCTGCTATGTCCAAATGATCAGCTCTATCAAAAAACAGTACCTCCCTTTAAATAATTTATCATTGTCAATTGTTTGGAAGCACATGAGCAACAAGCATATTACTTTAAAAGATATCTTGTTGGCACCTTTTTGGCAATGCAGATTGCAAGTTAATATTCCTGTTTTGGTGATAAGAGCACCTGTATATAGTAAAGAGCAGTTGTGCCTGGTCTGCATGAATCACTGAAGGTGATTATTTTTGCTACAGCTCTCATTAGAACCCATGCAAGATGTGAATTGCCTAGTTTTTTTTTTTTTCTACAGCAAATGTAGTGTTTTCAGCATAATAAATTATTTTATTCACATGCTTATTTCACTGAACACCTCTTCTTCTGCCTATGTTATGCTAAACCAGTACATCTCTTCCAACCTGTCCTCCACAGGGGAATGCTTCAGACTCTATTTTCATTCACAAAAGTGAGAGGATAAAAAAAGTCCTTGACTGTTTTTCATCTATATAGATCTTCACACCACTAAAAAAACCCTTGGATTGTTTCACTAAACATTTCATTTTCGTTGGTAAAGACTGTACCTTCAGCCTCTTGGTAACTGAGTCTGATATTGTACTTCTGGGCCTCAGGCTGGCTCCTGCAAGCCCTGGTTTCAGTTGTGTGTGTCTAGCTGAATCTGGCTGTTTCTCTGGATATGCCAGATGCCTTCAGTGGGAACAATACCCACAGACATCCAGTGTGTAATCACAGAAGCAGTTTAAACCCAACAAAGTGAGGAGAGGAAGGCTCAACATGGCTTCAGGAGCCTGAATGCTGTTTGTTTCACTGGGACATAGGCTCTGAGGAGAGTTCTGAGGAGAGCTCTGAGGACAGTGCATGGACAGATGCTTGTGAGGCCTTCACATGGACTGGATGCCTTGGGCTCACTGTCACCCCTGAAGCAGCTCTTTAAGAGTGGGATGAGTAGTCCATGTCTTACAAGCTCCTGCACTCGTGTCTGGTTTGCTTGTTTCTGTTTTATACACAAATACTGAACAAACTGCATCTGCCCATGAGACGGTATTCCCTGCTTTCATAGTAGTCTTGCTGCTTCAGCAAGTTTAGCTACTTTGACTATTTCTTTGATCTAAGCATTATTTCTGTGCCACATCTCCATCCACTCTGAAATCGCTGTCCATGAGTCCACTTCCTTTCAGCCCTTCCAAAGTCCACACAAGAACAGATATTCTGCCAGCACAGAAAACATGTCCCTGTGTTGCCCACCAGTGTCAGCTGCCCAGATTCTTGCATGTGCAAAATATCTTTGGCTGTGCGCTACCAGGTACAGAGAAATGACAAGCATCCTCAAATAATGCCAATGGACAAAGTCCAAAGGTTCCTTCTTTTTAACCATTCTCCTGCCCCTGTGCTCAGAGCTCTCACTCCAATTAAGTTCATTGACCTTGTCAAAGTCTTTTCTGTATTTCCATCCTTGCTCAGCTCATGCTTACCTCCCTTTCCTTCCTGTTTGCCTCTTCGTCTCCCTACAACACTGCCTTAGGACCCTTCTGGGAAGCTCCACTGTGTGGGACATTCACCAGCACCATGCCAAGTAGGCTCTGTTTTCAGGTTACACCAAACTTGCTTTTCCTTCATTACTTGGGCTTCTTCACCTGACTGAGCTTCTTCACCTGGCTTACATGCTTTGTAACTGCTGACAATGTTTCATGCTACAAGTTCGTGGCAAAGGGGATGAATCTCTTCTCATGGAGTAAATCAGGCTTAACTCTAAATTTGGTGTGCTGATGTCTGAATGGAAAAAAACAGGCCCATGCACAAAGCACTGCAGAGCGTGAAAGTGCAGCGTGGTGTGGCACTGCGAAAATCATGACCTGTGCACGTCATGTGACAGCATTGCTAAATGAGATTTGAAAAGAGAATGCTTTCTAGTGGCCTTTTAAAGAATGTGGGTGGCAAAACAGCGACAGTAATCAGCAAAGTTAATTGCAGTCACACACCGGTTTTCATTGGTGTTTACCAACTTTCCATATAAAAGACATTGTTACACTTGAGAGCTGAGGTCAAGTTAGCTAATCATTCATAGCGTGTTTACTTTCTCCCAGGATTGTCTAGTAGGAATTGTACCTTATGTTTTAAAACAACTTCAAGAGTGAAATTGTTTAATTGATTTAAAGATGTTTATAATGTTTATAGCTGACCTGCCAGTCAAACCAATTCAGATAACTTTCTGGTGTGTTAGACTCAACTGTGCATTAAACTGGCTGATATGAGGAGTATCTCTGATGAATGGATCCATTTTCTCTAAAATGCCAACTTCAGTCAAACGGTGTTACTACATATTTAAAACAGTCCACTATGCTTGTTGCTAAAAATCATGGGACTGTGAGTCAGTCGTCTTGGATGACTCATGATTCTGCCACTGATTCATTGAAAATGGATGTCTATACTACACTTAACATGAAGCAAATTAAAGCTCAGGCACAAGAAGCAAGCTAACCAAAGCACCAGAGGGTTTGTCACTGGTTAATTAGGGTGAATTGAATTGTTTTATAAGACTGCAGAATTTACAGTTACCATGCTTGTGTGTTCAGAGTGGACTAGATCCTGTGCCCAAGGTTATCTAACTGTAGAGTGGGTGAGTAATATCTCTTCCTAGCTGAGAAGTGCACAAGCATGGTGAAGTGTTTTGAAAGGAACATTTTAATCATTTAGTTACAGTAGGCTTGTTATCTTCAAGTTGTGGAATATGGCTTTAATAGACAATTGAGGATATTAGACTTTCAGTTATAATACCTCTGTTTATAGCCAAAATATAAAATGGATTAAAAAATGGTCAAACAAACAATTATAATTTTTGTTTAACTGTATGATCTGCTATGAGACTAGTGAAAACAGTTGGTCGTTCAGCTTCAGCATTAAATTTTGCTTTTTCCAGCCTCATTAACAACACAGATTAGTTAATGTCACCTTCTGCAGGCAAAAGTAACTTGGTCTCAAAGTTATCAGGCAGTCATCAAAAGCCATTGAGCCATTAAGAGTTCTGCCCCTGGGACACCTCCAGGAGCTCAGCACCAAGCCTGGCTGTTTGCTGATGCAGAGGGGAGAGCCTTAGTTCAGATGCAGGTTCACAACCATTGCTGAGGCCAGATACCCCTTCAGGGTCTGGTCTGGCTCCCATGTTCCCATCTATCAGATGCCAGGGGAGCCAGAATAGGCAGAGGAGCTGTGGGTGGCTGCAACAGTGGTGGCACTGAGAAAGCTCTGCAAAGAAATGGGGAGCAAAACAGTGCCAGGAGCTCCCGCAGCTGCCCCTTGGGCTCCTCCGCATCTGGGGCACTTACTGCTGGTTTTCCACAGCAAAGATTAATGTTCTTTTATTTTATTTTTTTTAAGAAACACTGGCATAAAGCCCAGCAAACATTTATCAAAATTAAATCCTTAGGCTCTGCGTTACTTTATCGTCTCTACAACTTGCCCTTAGGGAGTGGTTAGTCCTCTCCATAACTCATCATGCAACCCTGTTATCAGCATTCAATGATGGAGAATAGGAGCAGAATTTACAGCAAATTTTGGAGAACTGTCTCTTGCCAGGACCCAAATAAAGACTTTCTTTCCCATCCCTTGTGAAATTCTCATTTCACACTTCATCTTTACTTGCTCCCATGGTGATACCTACCCATGACATAGGGCTACCAACTTTTATGGATGTCCTGTCCGGACCACCATGGTCAATGCAGCCCATCCTTTCATGCCACAAAGGAGCAGAGGACTCTGTGCCAGGGGTTTTCTATATTGAAAGACACCAATGCAAAGGGAAAAGCCTTCCATTTTGGCTGGAATCCTGGGCAGGCTGAAAGGACTGGCTTCCAGATAAGGCAGCAGGTGATTAAATGGGCATGGCTGAAACCTCACATGCTTTCTTACTCAGTATTTTGATAAGAGCTCTCCTTATATGTTCATATTCGACCTTCATTGCCACTCTCAGGTTCTCCCAGTTCAGTGTGAGTGTTGCTGCTGCTATCACCGCAGTGCAGATAGGGGACTTGATATTCACAGCTGCTGTGCTTTGCTGCTATTTCACAAGCACCAGTCACTGAGCAAGTTCTGTGGTCAGGCTGACTCAGGAAGCAAAACATTGCTACTACACACATCTCTTTGTGCATGTATTTGGTCCAGCCTTGAGACAACTCAGCCTCTCTGATTGCTTTTTCCCCACATCTTATTTTTAATGCATTCTTTTCCTCCTGTCCTGCCTTCTTCCTCCCAAACTTCTGTTCCTCCATTTCCAGAAAAAAGAAATAATCTCTCACAACATGGATTGAGAAGATACTTTCCTAGTGCTTATATGTTCACTTGGTTCATTGCCAGAAGTCATCATGCAAATCATGGAGATGCTGGACGTTCAGAGGGAAAATCAAAACACAGTGCTGATGCTACAGGAATCCTTTTTCACAGGTGGTGGAAGGAAATCTACAGTGCTACCACCTCAGGAGGTTTGCAGGAAAAATAGAATCACAGAATCCTTAGAGTTGAAAGGGACCTTTAAAGGTCATCTAGTCCAACTCCCCTGTGCAGGGACATCTACAGCTAGGTCAGGTTGCTCAGAACCCTGTCCAGCCTGACCTTGAATGTCTCCTGGGATGGGGCTTCCACCACCTCTCTGGGCAACCTGTTCCAGTGCTACACCACCCTCACTCTAAAAAACATTTTCCTTAAATCTAACCCAAATCTCCCATTTTAGTTTGAAGCCATTTCCCCTTGTCCTGTCACCACAGATCCTGCTGATGACTCTCTTCCTCTTCTTTCTTGTAGCCCCCTTTAGATAAAGACAGGCTGCTCTCAGGTCACCTCAGAGCCTTCTCTTCTCCAGGCTGAACAGCTCCAGCTCTCTCAGCCTGTCCTCATAGAAGAGGTGTTCCATCCCTTGGGTCATTTTTGTGGCCCTCCTCTGGACATGATCCAGCAGGTCCATGTCGTAACATTAATGTTCATCTCTGTTCCCAGATATTCCCTCAGGAATGCTCTGAAAAGCAGGAAAGTGCCATACAACTGTCCCCTGTGTTCATACTGGTCTGAGAAATGGACTCTAAATTGCAATGGGAGAGGTGATGGGAGCTCTTAATGCATTGTGGTTCCCCTTCTTGAATCACTTTGGCCATGAGGATACAAAAGTCTTTGTTTTGCTCAAAAGAGACAAGGGGGAGTAAGATCTTGAAAAAGGCAATTTAAAGCCAACTGTGCTAGTTTTAGTACCCAGTGCAGTACACAATGCAGGGCTTTGTGCAGACTCCAAGGAGAAGAGCATATGTGTGTATTTAAATGACAATTGAGAAGAAATGCTCGGTCAGCTGCCCAGGAGGTGGGATGTTTATGGACCAGTTTCCCAAGAAAGTGTAATAGCATGAGAGCAACTAGGAGATGGTTAAGATTAACAAACAGATCAAAGACCTCTGGAAGACAGGCTTGTCCTGAACATATGGCCTGTGGTATAGATCTGTAGAGCAGATCCCAGCTGAACAGATCTCTTTTTGAAGTGGACTTGGATAACGAAAGCACAAGCAGGAAAGGATCTCTTGTAGGCTTTGGTTCTCCTAGATATACATCTTGTATATCTAGGAGAGGAGAAGTTGACAGGGAAACCACAGAGTAAGCCATGCATGTACAGTAACAAAGGTGCAGTAAAAACCAGGACAAGTAGACTTGGATCATGGCCCAAATCCAAGGAAAGGACTTAGCAGGGCTGATGTCCACTTAGCTAGACATCCTTCTGAGATTTGGAAGATGTCAAATCACCAGCCAAAGCCTAGAAATCCTATGTTCCCTCACTTCACTCAATCACCACAGCTACCTGGAGCACACCAACCTGTGAATTGTGGGCCCTGGTAATTGCCACAGTAAGGTGAGATAAATCCCTGGTGAGTGCTGGGATCTAGAAACTACGTAGGTATAAGAACACCCAAATTCAGGTGGTGCCAAAGTGGACAGAAGGATGGGATATGCTAGCAGAACCTGTTGTACAATTTCATAACTCTTTTGCACAATTCTTGCTTGCACCAGTAGCATGGATATATCATGAACAGCAGCAGAACATCTTTTATATAGCATCTGTCTGGAATGCGGCAGACACTTCTTCATAGTCACTGCTCCAGTCCTACTCTTCAAGCTGGATAATGGTACAGACAAGCAGAAGGTGTCTGGATCAGAAGGACAGCCAGTACAAAGCAGTCATCTGGCTCTCAGGAGAAGGCTCTTCATCCCCAGCAAAAGTGGTAGTAATAACTCCATTTATCTTTTGCTTCCAGCATATAAATCCAGAGCAGGACAGCAGTTCAGCAAACACATGCATCCAATGCTTCCTGTTGGGGAGCTCTACACAGTCCTTGTTCTGCAGTCTGAATCATGTTCATGTACTATTTAGGGAATCTTATCTCTAGATTTCATTGTGAGGATTGTGTACATTAAGCTTAGGGCTTGGAGTTCCTGAGTTCTGGCCAAAGTCTGGCCACAAAAAGATTGGTTTGTTGGGCTGCAGGACCACTCACTGCATGATGAAATGTGCTTTTGCTGTCATGTGTTCAATGCTGGAAGTTTTATATACTGGTGCTACCATGGAGTGTCATGATTTTGATGGGAAAACATGGGTATTCAGCTGAAAGTAGAGCATATCTCAGTGGGTGATAACAGTCCATTACTCTTCATATTATTTTTCTGTGCATAAAGCAGTCATTGTGCTTGTGCAACTGAAATATTAAACAGACTAATGAGTGAGTGACTCCTGGCCTTTCCTTACATGTAGGCACCTCTGCCCACTCCACCACCTCTCCCAGCAGTTTACCATTGTCTGGGAGGACCAGATCCTTTGCAGAGGGCCTCCCAGCAGGGAGGGCAGCCTCTTCCCAGTGCAGCTGAAGGAACGAACCTTCTCGTTATTCTCTTTGTATCAGCAGGGGGTGTACATATTAAAAGAGAGAGAGAAACGAAGCTGGCAGAAACTGTCTTTCACAATTTCCTAACTCTCCTGGAAAGTTCTGCTCCCTTGCAACCGTCACCACATCAGTCATTCTACCATGATTGCTGAAGCAGCTGAATGAGGACAACCTCTCCTTCCATTTGTGGCCCACCTCAAAAATGAGCTTAGCTCTCTCGCATTGCAAGCAATGACAGCCCTGGTGGAAGGAAGGCACTGAGACCACTGATCCACTTGATTCCAGTGGTTGCTGTCACCTTTTCTTTACAGCTTTGACCTCTTAGGCCTCTGGGTCAGAGTGACGCTGCAGCCCTTCCACACTCAGTAGCTACACCACCAGTTAAGGCATCCAAGGGAAAGGGCATTTTAAGCCCTCTATCAGCTGCTCCTTCTTCCTAGGCTAACGTGTTGCCAATTAAACCATCCTGAAGCAAAGCTGAGGAAAACACATGTTCTGCACGTGTATCTAGGAAATAAGCAAAAGCATTCATCTGATCTGCCTTTTCCCCTTTGCCTTCGGAAATCTGTCCTTGATTTCCACTAGTTTTCTCACAAACATTTGGAAATCAAAACGTCGGTCCTCTGAGGTTTGTGGTCACCCTGTTTGGGTAACCTGAAGGGTTAATGCAAGTCCTGTGAACTTAGTTAACCTACCACATATGGAAGGCCTTTATAAAGTCAACTACCAAACCTGTGCTTAGATGCTTTATGTAACCTTGTATTTTTGCTTGAATGGAAACTTTCGGCTTTTCTTACCAGACTCTGTACTTCAAAGGTATGTACACACAACAGCCACCCTAGCTGCCTTTCCTTTCTCTACTTTTAGGTGACCTTCTTCCTTGCATACCTCTAAGACAACCTTCTGTGGTTAATATTAGATGGTCAAGCAGGTTGACAGGATTTGTCTTTCTGCCCTTAAAATACTGCAGTTTCACTGAAATATTCACCGGGTATCAGACAACCAGCAATGTAATCCTGTGGGGCTGCATTTAAACACCAAATACTCATCCATTCTAGGAAGCAACCCCCAGCTCCTATCACAAGGTCCACTGAGGTGGTGATTTTACAGTATGAAGCTGAGAGCACATAGCTCGAACTGGGGGTTCAAAACCAGCAGGGCTGATGATAGCAAGGCGAGAGGAGACAAATAGCTGAGTCTCACTCTCATTGCTCTTGGTGAAAGCTGCCTGGGGGAATTGTCACCAACACCACGCCAGGGTTTTGTACTAGGCAGAACTAGTTGGATAGATCCAAAATAGATCCTGGGAGACAAAAAAGCAGTTTTGTATAGTGCTTGTATTTTTTACTGTTGGCAGTCAGGGATTCGTTGCCTCAATTTATTCTGTGGATGTTTTTTATTTAACAGGATAGAGATAACCTCAAAGCACAGCCTATTCTGTAGTCCCGTCTCCCAGGGACAGAGAAGAAACAGTGTATTTGAAAGAGGCTCTCCTGCGTAATCACCCCTCATGCTTCCCAGATGCCAAAAACATGGGACTTCTATGCTACAGAAAAAAGCCCACCCTGAATGCTGAAGATGTCCTTTTACAAACGCTTTTCCCATCCTCCCTCTTCTGCAGCTGGTTGACAGAAGGCCTTAGAGATTAGCTGCATTTCTGTGAGCTATTTATACTGAAATATTTTGTGTTGAAAGATGTAAGCCCTTTCTTTCCTCTGTATGTACACAGTGATCCCTGAGGGCAAGCAAATCCTGCTTTGTTTTGGATCAGATACATTATGAAATACTGTTGTAAAATGGCCTCGAGTGCACTTTTATGAGTCAGTCTCACCTATATGCACTCACATGTCACCAGGCACTCTTAGATGTGTGCATTTTTTTGATTCCGGATTACCCTAGTTGAAACAAATCTAATCCTCAGTTGAGATGATGCTTCCAAAACATTTTATCTGAAACACTATTTCTTGGTAATTTTTCCAGGCAGAACAAGTATTTAGCTCCCTTGTTGAGAAAATAAGAAAACTCCCTGGTAAGATCACTGGCCAATTTGGCTGGATAATGTGTTGAGTTGGGAAATCCTCATATATAACACCTTATATAACATGCCTTGGTATCCTGAAATAAAATGCATAGAGCCATACAGTATTCTCCACTTTCAAGAGCGGAAAAGGACTCCGCAGATCTCAGCTGAGAGGATCTGAAAAGAAAAACAGAGATGAGAATGGTACAAAAAGCTGTGCAGATAAATAGATGGACAGATTCCAACATAGATATCCTTCTCCTTCTTCCCTTCCCATAACAGAATAACTTATCTGCAGGAGCGTGTGCTCAGGCTTGTGTGAGATGAGCAGGCTCTGAGATGCAGCCTCACAGAGGGGCCTTAGCACAAGTGCCCAGGTGGGAATTTTTCTATCTGTCTTTGCACTGTGGAGAACACCTGCAGAGATGGGGATCTGAATGATCAGCCAGCTCAGACTGGTTTGGTATGATGACAGGACGCTGACCAACACACCCATGTGCTATAAGCAAGGACCCTGCCATAAGGAAAAATCCAAAAGTATGAAGTCTGACTATCAGACTTGGAAGAGAAGTCAGTTAGCAATACAACATGGCTTTTCTTCTTTCCAAGCCAAGACACTTCTCATCACCCCCTGAGCTCTGCAGCAAATCTTTCAGGACAAGAGGCAATGGGCACAAACAGAAACGCAGGAGGTTCCATCTGACCATCAGGAAGCACTTCTGTGCTGTGATGGTGATGGAGCGCTGGCACAAGTTGCGCAGAGTTTGTGGAGTCTCCACCTTGAACATCTCCAAAAGCTGTCTGGATGTGGTCCTGGGCTCCCTGCTCTGGGTTCCCTGCCTGAGGGGTTGGGTCAGATGGACCCAAAGGTCCCTGCCATTCTGTCATTCCGTGAATCCACTGGAAAGGTCCCATCCCAGGGTAGCTGCTGCCTGCTGTGTAGTAGCAGGAAAGTTCAACACCAGCAGCAGCCCTCTGCTACAATCCCTTACCAGGGAGCCAGTTTTATATGATCTGGTATGACATATTGGACTTGCAGGTCAATGGCCAAATTCTTTTTTTTGTTACACCCATTTAGGGCTTCAGTGAGTGGGAGAGTAATGGAAACAGCCCAGATACATTTTATCAAGCAAAAATGCAGTTTAGTCCAAGCTGTCTAAAAAGTACTCAATAAACAAAACATACTTCAGTGTGATGACCTTAACAGATCACCCAAATCCTTTCCTTTTGGGAAAATAAATAATTTTAACGAGACTCGATTACAGAATAATAGTATTCTCATGGGAATTCTGCTTTTCTTGCACAGTACAGGTGGCCATCACTTGCTGAATCCTTCCTTGGTTGCACAATTCAGTGATACAAACACATAATGCTGCTATGTACTGAGCATGACTATGACTGCTAATTCCCCTTAAATGAGATTCTATCCTAAGCAGCCCCACACTTCATTGGCACTCTGTTTTTAAGAATTTAATGTGAAGACCTTTCCCTTCACCTTAGCTTTGATTCAAGGATTTTATGTTCTCTTTTTGCAAGTTATTATTGCCACATTTAATAGGCATGCTGCAAGGTCTCTACAGAGCAACTAAAAATACCCTGAACATTTTTCCACTTTGTTATGATGTCCTTTGGAGAACCTAGGCTGATTATTTTCTGAATTTAGACAGCACTATTTACCAAAACAAGCAAGCAAGAACACAAAAACAAATAAATAATAATATTTGATCTATAATTTCTGAAACTTTTCTAAGGTCAATATTTATGAAGAAGGATAGCAGCTGAGTCTGGGCTGCAGCACAGTGTTATTCTGCTTTGTAAAGCAACAATGCTATAGGAAGTGTCACTATTCTTACAAATTTTTGTTCAAATTAACAAATATTAATTGTGATCAGTAGAGTGCTTGTAACTGAGTCTTGTTGCACAGAACTGTTTTAGGGTATTGCTGATTTTTTTTTTATAACAAACATTTGTGGAGAGTAAAGCAAAAGCTACTTGTGATTTGCAATTTTTATTTTATTAAATGGAATATTCATACTCATTAGGTTTTTTATTTCTGTTGTCAAAGTCTTCCAGTTTTAAAGATAAAGAAACATCTGTACGCATGCAGAACATAGACAACAATTCCACATTTTTTCTCTGGTTTTCGTCTGACTTCTTCCTACCTCTTATGCTGCATGGTATTCTGTGTCCGTCAGCACTGATTGCTGGGATTGTGTCTGGCATTACACACTTAACAGAGACCTTTTGTTGCTAACTGCATGGTTATGACAAATGGTAGATTGTTGAAGTAGGAACTGTGTTATCAAAAGTCAATCAAGGGCCTGTCAAAAACTCTGATTTGTGTGGAATTCAAATGCAGGATAGGCATTATCTCAGAAATATCAAACTGCGGTTAAATCAGACTGGAGGAAGAGATAACTTATATACACCAACCAAAAACCTTGGGAAGAAAGAGGAACATAGAGGAATACAGCTGGAACCGACAAGTGTGCCATGAAGCGTGTACTTCTTTACCTGCTTTCATGAGAAAAATCCTTAAAAGAGAGAATCTTTCCAAGTTAACAGCAGTGAGGTGAGCTCTGAGGACTTATGAAGGGTGAATGTCCTATCTGTCTCTCAAGAGGTGGAACAGAAGAAGAACAAATCCAGGGAATTCAGCTGAACTCAGAAAGCTACTGCTACAAATTGGGAAATAGCCTGTAAGCACTTGGAAGATAATGTGGTGCTCTTTTATCAGGACTAAAGCATGTCAAGGGAATTAAGCTTCTCTGACATGATAGGCCATCCAGCTGATGAGAGCGAAGCAAGTGGCATGATTTATTGCATTTGTAATAAAACTTCAGGTACAACTACACTGTAACATTCTCATCAGGAAAGCAGAGATGTATGGGCTAGCTAAATCTACTATAAAGCAACCACAACATTTAGTGATGTGACTCAGAGAAAATGAAATAATTGCTACCCAGCAAGGATGACACATTGAATAGTCCCCGTCAGCTAGTGATTTGTATCGCTGTAAAACAGAAATCAAACTTGCAGTAAGCACTGGGCTTCAACCTGTGAGGACAAGTTCAACACTCAAAACAGTCACATGAAATAGAAGGAACAATCTAAATTTATTTATTACTAAGTTAGAAGGGAGAAAGCATAGCCCAAATAGGAAAAGGCAGAAAGACAGAAACAGCATAGAAAAAGATCTATGAACCGAATATGAAAAAAAAGTGAGAGTTGTGCAACTAACCAGACGTCATCCTGGGACACAACAACAGGAGTGCTATAAGTCAGACCCAGGAGGTAAATTCTGCAGTTCATTTTGCCCCTTTGAGTAACAAACCTACAGAGACAGCCCTCAGCAGCTCTGACTTCCAGAGCTCAGTGCCAGCTTTGGATACTGCACTTTAAACAGAAAGATGCAAAGAACACAGAGAGACTTTGAGAGAAGAACTATGAACCTGGCAAGCACTTTAGGAAACATGATTTATGAGGAACTGTTTTCAAAATTTAGCTTGTTTTGCTTTTCAAAAGGCTAAGAGGGGCAGACAACCAGTAGAAAGACCACAGGAACGCAGAGAAGCAGAAGGAAAGCCCCAAAACTGCTATCCCTCCTGAGCATGGATGGATTTCCAAGAGTGTTATATAGCAGAAGGAAATTTTGACCTCTAGGGCCTATGATAAGAAAGAACTAACAGGAAGAAAAGATAGAAAATAATATCTTCATATAATATGTCTCAGAAGACATTGACTCAATGTGGAGGATTTACAGGAGGATTTTAAAACGGGTTAGATAACCTTGGTAAGGGATGGTAAGCTTTAACTGATTATTTTTCTAAACAGGGAAACAGATTCCCATTTTGAGTCCCCTTCAATTCTGATTTTCTGCAATTTGACATGAAAATATAAGTTCTACTCTTTCCTCTAGAAGCTACTTGGCAGCTTTCTCACTTTAAGTAAAAAAAAAGTAGTATTTGGGAAATGCTGAGAATTTCCTTCCAACTCTGGTTTCCCATCCATAAAGTAAATCCTTGATTCCTACTCGATGCGTTGAGGCTAGCAGCCTGTTTTTTCAAATGTATACACTAAGTCAGAACTTCCAGCAGTACTTTTACCTGGTACTGAATCCCCTTTATGCAGCAGCGCAGTGCTTTAGGCCCAACATTTTGAAGCCTTGTGCTGCTCAGTGGTTACAAATACAAGAAGCTGCCTGAGCTTCCCTAAATCCCACTCCATAGGAAGCTGGCTCAGAACTTTTTCTAGTCTTCTGCAGGGTCACATCCCCTGTTTTCCAGGATGCCTCAACCTCCCTTTTCCACATGATCCCCTGATGCTTATGCTGTTTCCCTTCTTCAAATATCTGCACCATCAGTAGATTGAGAACAAAGCAATAAACAGGAAAAGACATTGTTCAACTTCCAGAGCTACTCAGTTTGTGTCTTTGCTTTGTGCAGTGACCACCCTGAGCTCTCATCATTTTGGCTATTTGCTTTCTCAGTAGACTTTCTATGGACTAAAGCTATCTTAAAAGCAGCTAAACTTTCTCAAAAGCAACCGCTATCACTTGTATTTATCATTTAAGTGAAACAGCCTGATGGCAAGAAAGGGGATTTTATGCCAATTACCAGATACCATTTTTTTCTTTGCCTCTTGCTTCTGGATCTCTCCCTCTTATGAACAGAAAAACAGAGACCTGACCTCCTCCCTTCCCCCCCCCATCCAAAAAAAAAAAAAAANGCTAGAATGGATATGTCAGTCTATTGCCACTTTTGTGAGAAAGCCTCCAACATGAAGAGATCAATTTAAGTTTAATAATGTCCCCTAATACAAAAGCACATATCATTAATAATAATGAGCCATTATTCCTATTTAACTATGGGAAGGGCTGTGGGTGTCACAGCATCTGTGAACGGTTATCAGAGCAAAGTGTTTTAAAATAGTGACTAATCCTGATCTTAAATATTTACCAAGTATTCCCATTCAGCACCACACTTCTGTGCCCTGGCACTGCTTTTCTGCAGTACCAGGGAATGTACTGAGGCCACTCAAGATTATTTCAGGGAAGTTTGATACTGAGCCAGGAAAACTCTTGAGTACATCAGTGCTGGATGCTAGCAATGCACATGAAGACTATGTGGCTCTAAAATTGTCTACCCTGCAGCTGATGGGAAAAGGACACTTCCCTTTTTGGTGAAGAAAGTTCTATTCTGACAAGCTTCTAAGAAGAGGCAGCTGCTGAACTCAGGATACTTTCAGTACCAGCAATTATTATGAGCCAGTTTTTCTTCCCCCTTGAGCCTTCAGTGTTTAGCTGGCTCTGTGTGATCTGTGCAGGGAGTATAAATTACTCTGCAACACTGTAAGTGGCTGTTCCAAACAGCCAGGCACTCCTTTGAAGCTCCTTGGATATATGTGAGGATATGTTTTCTTGTGTATATTTTCTGCAGCAGCTGCCCCAGACAGACAACTCCAATAATCTGCTCTTGCAAATTGTGTGAAGGAGAGTCCAAGCCAATGCTGTGGATTCTCTCAACCAGAAAGAGAGCCCTGAAGTATTTTACCTTATGGTGAGGTTGCTCTCCAGCAGCAGAGGTTACAAATCTCCTCCATCCAGGGTAGAATCCAACAGCTTCCCCTCCTGCCCACTCCATTACTTTGCAAATTTGTCACTACACAAGGTCATGCACATCAGAGCTCATGAAGAGCTGGTGGATCAGAACCAGGTAGGATTCTGCAGGTAGTTCAGAATTCCTTGGGATCCATCCTGGAAAATCATCACATCCCCAGATAGAAGGGCGGAGGTCTGGCTTTCATGTCTGCACCTGGAGCTTTCTGCTTGACCAAGACTAGGGTTAAGTAAAGAGCACTGACGCAACGAAACATCAACAAAAAATGGGCCTTGGGCAGCTCAGGTCTGCTTTCAGCCTCTGCCTTGAGTTTGTAACAGAGATAGACGGAGACAACCTACAGAAACTCTTTTCACAGATGAAAATAAGGCACTGTAAACAGCTCCTCAGCTTTTCAAGAGGCAAGATCTACCACTTCTCCCAGTCTTCACAAATCTGCATCAAATGGCATAGATAGAACATGAGACTAAATTAGGCTTCTGAAGGCTTTCATGTCATAGAATCATAGAATCATAGAAACACTAGGTTGGAAAGGACCTACAAGATCATCTAGTCCAACCATCAATCCAACCATGTCTTGAAGCTAAGGATAGTGATAACCCAGGAGGAGGAATCAGATATACCAATGGCTCTGTAGACAAAGAAACTAGTAAATAGTTTGCAATTTTGTCCATGCTACATCTGCTTTTAAGGCATGCTCACCAACAGACTGTAATTCATGCAGTTTTAAATACCACAAAAACAGACATTTATGCTTTTCATAAAGTGATATCTAGCTATGGTCAAGACTTCCCTTCTGGATTAAGAAATTTTTTCAGCAAATTATTTAAGATTCTACAAAAACAGCTTTGAAATTCTGCTCAAATATGGCTGGAGATACGATGTTTGAAAATTGGCAACAAATTTTCATTCTCTTTTAAATTATGATAATTTTTAAAGACCTTCTCAGAAGAAAATAATCTATGATGTTTGGGACAAACACAGCAATAAATATATTCTGGCAGGGAAAACATGCTAAACAGGAAATCTTACATTCGGTAACTAATGTTCTTCGTGTCGTTCCTTATCAGTTTGCTCAGGGTCCTTCTGAGCTGAAGGGACACAATGTGTTGTACAAGCAGTCTTTTCAGATACAGGGCCTCAAAGACCAAAATTTGTTGTTTCAGTACATTGATGCTATTTTCCCAGGATGAAGCCAGTATTAATCATGTCGTTACGAACTCTGACCTTGTGGCTCAGATGTGTTCATCAACAAAGGTGAGGAAATCCAGTGAAAGCTTCATGGCACAGGGTGGTTTTCTGGTGGTTAAGTTCACCCTTTTTCCCTGGTACCACAGTAGGTGGAATAAAATATTCAGGTCTTTCTAAAAAGTATATCTACACACATTCAAAATCTATTCATCCTGCAATACTAACATTTGTGCGAGGTTTAATACTTGTAATCACTAATTGAAGATTCTGGCCTCAGGAAGATGATAGGGAATGTCTTCACCACGACAACAGTGAGCATTTTTGCCATGAACTATCTCTTGATATTCATTTTCTGTAAACTGTAGCAAAGCAGGGTTCCTAACCTTAGGTCTACCCAGCAATGTAATACCAGTGCTAATGAATAATAATTAGCCAAATTTGTAAAGCTTTGCTACACACTATTAAACATCTGTGGCCTTGTATCCATAGATGTTGTGTCTCACTGCTGGGTGATGAAAAGCTAAACAAAATCCTCTGTTATGCTGGCTGACACAGAGTTCAACATGGGAACAGGGCTAAACACAGCCTTGAAGCCCAGACTTTTTGAACAGCTGCTTTTTGAATTCAATAGCACTGGTGACCAACCCATTTGACGAAGGATACAGAAAGCAAGAGCGTCATGTGTGTACATGCACTTCAATACAAACAGTGGGAGCTCATGCCCACAGAGCTGTGATTGCTGCTGACCATTGCCAGCTCTGTAGTACACTGCGTAGTAAAAAGAAATGTGATGTGCCTGAGTGCATCCTAGGACAGAAACCAGAAGAATTTATACATCCCAGCTAAAAAACACAACTTGGCATTTAAGATGCAATTTTTCTAGCGGTACTGTAAACAATGCTTTTGGTTATTTCTTCTTGCTCTATTTGGCCTGTACTTTCGATAAAATTACACGTTCTGGCATAATTGCTATCTCTTTTCATTGCATACCCCTATAGGTAGCCCTGAGAGTCTTCAGTGGTTGTGACTCTGCCATCCTTCTCAGCACATTTACCTGAAATCTTCCCTGTTTGTCTTTGAATCAGGTTCTATTCACTACTGAGCTCTTCCCATTCCAATGGCAACTGAAGCTGGAAATAGTCTATGCAGTCAACCTCTATCAATAATTTTAATCAGGATTTTAATCAGTATCTAAGCCCACCACTGTAGCTCTCTCAGTGTTGGTCCACCATTTGTTCAAATCGAAATGCAATCCGTGCAGTTTTTAACTCAGATCGACCGGCTCATATTAAACATGAGGTGTTGGCTCTGTTTGATACTTGTTCTGAACTTGAAGACATGGGTCTGCAATGATTAACATTCTTCCAAAATTTTCCTCCATTTTTAATTCTGAAAATTATTCTCTGATTTTTTTTCATAGGGATAAGTTTGTTCAATCTAGCAATGACACAAAACACTGTATATACTCCTTTTGTGTAGACATAATTCTGGAATTTTCCCCAGCCAAAGCTAGAGCCAAATTATTCCTCTCTGTTACTACCAAAACTCTACTTGTTCTTGCAAAATATATCTTTGATCCTTATTTAGAAGAGCACTAAGACAACCTGCCCTTCGGGCATGGAATAAAGCCATTTGCTTTTTATTGTCAAGCTATTGCGTATCAGAGTTTCTGCCTCTTTAATTTCTGTCTCCGTTTGCAATTGTTAGCCTGCATTCCATATCCAGACGACTTGCTGCACTGTAGCATTTCAGGCCAGTGAATGGTTATTTTGGACAGTGAAATTAAGCCTTCAGAGTAAACCTTTTTAAGCAGTTTTGGCACTCCCTCACTGCTCACTCTCAGTTGTATGGTGGTAGTCCCAACCTTGCTGTGATCTACCATGCACCTTCCTTTGACAGCTTTCCCTTTGGTCTGCTACTTTCACTTAGCAGAATTTTTGTTTTCATAGTTATGTTTGTTTCTTAAACTTAGAGCTAATCTCAACCTCTCAAGCTGTAGCTGTGGCCTGATATACTCTCTGCCACTATTGAAAAAAGTTTGGCTTCATCACCCCCGCAGTTTCCTTTTGGATAGCTGCAGGCTGCTATTAGACCACCCCCGAGCCTCTTCTTTGCAAGGTTAAACAAGCCTAGCTCCCTTGCCTGCTCCCTGGAGGTAATGTACCCTAACTTCCTGACTATCTCTGAAGCTCTTTGCTAGGCTCTTTACGGTTCTTGACACCCTGGTCCAAAAGTGGTCTCATCAGAGATAAGTAAAGGAGGTAATAGTTTCCCTGAATTTTCTGGGCACACTTCTGTGTGCATTTTGCACTGTACAAACTCTTGGCTCATACTGATTCTGACATCAGCCATGATCTCCAGATTGCCATTCACAAAGGCTCAGCCATACTTTTCTCAGTCTGTGCTGATGTGTGGGTTATTCCACCCCAGGCACAGAACTTCTCCCTGCTGGATATCATGAAGCTCTTCTTAGCACAATCATATTTTGCAAAATCTTTCTGTGTTAAATCTCTGCCACTTGGTATAGCAATCACTTTCCCAACCTGAACACTATCTTGAATTTGCTGTGGGATGCAGCAAATGACGATAATATAATTATTCAAATCGTTGAACATTACTAGACCATTGCAGCACTTTACTTGTTACTGGCCTTCAGTCATTGTTACACACTTTGACCTTGGCAGTATTTCCATTTTTTAAGTCACATTCATGCATCCCATACTTTCTCAGTTTGATAAGAAGAATTTTGTGGATGATGGGTGCCAAAAGTCTTACCAAAGTTAAGGTATATATCCACCACCGTCCCCTAGCTCACATAGCCAGCGTTTTCATTCGTCAGGAACCCCAATCCAGCCATGACTCATCTCTGCTGGTTTCAATAGCTAGATTATTCCCAGAGCAAGAGTCTCTCCACTTCTTTTCGCCTTAGATCGAATAAAGTTTTTTTTAGAAATGAGATTTCACTTGTTCTATTCAGGTATCCTGAGAACTGTTTTACTTCTCTTTTTCTTTTCCTTTCTGAGAAAAACATAATACTTGTGTTTTCTTTACATTTTTACACAATCCTTAAACATTTTTAGAGTTGCTTTTGGGTTAAAGCCGTTTGACACATCAAAAGTTTCAGTTATTGTAAGAAATAAGGCTATTTTCTTCCTTCTGGAAACAAATTTCAGGCAGATAGAGTGAAATGCTGGTGAAATTTCCCAGTGTTTTCCATATACCTATAGGCTGCTGGTAGAGATGTTGCTTTACCTGCAATTCATCATCAATTAAAAAATTTTGAGGAAAACTCAGGGCTTCAGGTGTTTACAGGGATTGTGCTCTGTCCAGTGTCACTCGGTGTTCCATGTACCCAACTGAAATTTCGATATGTGACAATAAAGCCTGCTTAGTGCATCTAGGTATGTCTAGGCTAAAAGGGGACAGAGCATGAGCTCAAAACCCAGGCCTTTGGCTGCCCACACCACTTAATTGCTGTTTGCTGCCTGACTGCCCCCAAGCAGCATGCAGAAGACTTCACTCTGGCCTATGCAGACCCCAACATTATCCCATAGGGCTTTGCATCCTCCAACATGCTTGTATTGCCTCATGCATACCCTGGGGTATGCAACAAACGCCTTCAGCTTTGTGCCATAAAAACATTGCTCTTGTGGATTGCAACACCACTCTCATATTATTTCAGACCCTTTGAACTGAAAAGCAGATTAAAAAACAATATGTTAGGAGTATGGAGACATCACTTGTAGCACAGAAGAAAGCCAGGGCCAAGTGCTACATACAACATTTATGTGGTCAGTCTGCAGCAGAGGGCTGGTCCTAAGGCCTGCAGCCTGAGCTACTTCTAGTCACTTAGTGTCAGGGCCAGAGATTAGATTTTGGCCCTTTTGTATTTAGCAGTATGGACTTAGCATCTGTTTGAGATTTAGCTCATAAAGGCCAAACTTCACACCGAAGTGGGAATTTTTTCTGACTCATTCAATTTGCTAATCTGAAACAGATTTACCATGTCCTGTTTAATAGGGAACAGCCTTTAAAGTTATTAAACAAATGAACTGCTGATTTAGAGCTGGCTTTTGATTCTGAGCAACTGTCTTGAAATGACTAGCAAAAACAAAGCACATTCAGTTTTATTGCAAGAGCTGCAGTCAGCTTTTCTACTGCTCCCTTCTCCTCTCCCTATTCTATCATTTTCTTTTAGGATTGCATACCTGGTTTTTGTCAAATTATGTCTCAGATGACTCTAAAACTAGATTTCATTCTGTAACTTCTCTTCATGTCCTATCTCCTCTGTAGCACCTTCTTTAAAACAAAGTCCCTCTACTGCAAGAAGTGAACCAACATCCAGTTTCTCTGACTGAATACAGGACAGGGAGGAAACCTGAGTTTTGTTACCTAGGTGCTTGTGGTTATGTGCTTCCTTAGTTATGGGTTTAAAGCTGTAAGAGGAGCATTCAGAACCAACAACTTCAGAATATAGCTGTAGTCAACTGAAAGCAAGCGATATATGCCATTTGGGAGACTGTCTTGCAGAACTAGGCTTTCTTTTAGTTAGTTTCTTCCTTATCAGACCTAAGTGAGGAGAGAATTCTGACTTACCTAGGGCACTGATGGGCACTGGCCAGCCTCTTTCATTTGCTTTCAAGCAATGCAGGCCACTAAGTTCAAAAGAAGTTCATCTGAGATATGAATTGGATATTGCTTTGGAGATGCTGTGAAGAAGGGAGCATTCTGGTACACACACATATTTGTGGTTCTGTGTTTGTGCACAAAACAACACCTCGGAAAGACTGAGTGGGAGGTGAGGTGAGAGGGAGGGAATTATTTTCCAGATTGATAGATAGTAGAGAAACTTCTTTCAAAACACAATCATGAAAGATGGGGGCAAAAGGGAGAGTGGGGAGCACTGGTACTTCAGTTTTGGAGCAATTTATCTTAGCCAAATAATGATCATAAATAATGACATCAAATTGCATTTGGTCAGTACAGGATTTGCAGAAAGTGGCCATGCTTGCTGACTGACACGTAAGCTGATGTGACCCGCACCGAAGTGTTTGGAATTAAGAGGTTTTCTGGTGGCTTCCACGCCCTATGATCACTGGTGTCTTAGTTTCTAACAGAAGTTACTTCTCTCACAGTGTCTGGTATGAAGCTGTGTTTTGTTCCCAGAAGAGAAACAACTGATAACACCTGGCAGTGTTGAACACAGCCAAGGACACATTTTGTTCCTCAGTGAAGCAGTTAGAAGGCATAAGGAGCTGTGAATTGGGAGGGGACAGGACCAGGGCAGCTAACCCAAACTGACCAAAGAGCAATTCCATACCACATCACATCATGTGATTTTTACGGAAGAGAAATCGCTCTTGCTCGGAGGGAGGGGCTGCTGGCCGGTTGGGTATCGGTTGTTGGTCCCTTGCTTTGGGTATTATTTCTTGTTTCTTATATATATATATGTACTGGTATTTCTTTTATTCTCTCTGCTGTCTTAGTAAATAGCTTTTATCTCAACCCACGAGTTCTACCGTATTTATTCCTTAATTCTCTCCCCCATCCCACTTGGGAGGGGGGAGGGTGAGCGAACAACTGTGGGGGACTTAGCTGTCTGCTAGGTCAAACCAGGACAACTGGGTATGAATGGTCTAACTTATTAGAGCATGCACTCATACACTGCATCTTCCTGGTCACATAGAACAAGTCACTGCAAAGTCTGTTTTATATCAGTAAATTGAAAACTCCAGGCTTGTCACACGTTGCTCATCCAGACCTCAAATGAGTTCAGTTTTAACGTTCCTACTGCTGTGCCTCTGGGATGGATGTGCACAGGGTTTTCCTCTTAACGCTCAAGTACAGAGAATATCTATTTCCTAGTATGTGGAAGCACCCTAAGACATCAGCCAGGCAGGGTGAGGGAGGATTACAGCCTCAGGAAGTTGTAGATGAGTAGCTGTGGGCATCAGCTGGGCTCTGTTAAATTCTCTGTGTATTCAGTGCTTCAGAAAGTGAATTAGTGACTTGTGCAGTTTGTCTTCTTGGAGATAATTTTTGGAAGAGAAGACACAACTTACAGAATACAAATGAAAAACAGTAGTTGTGAATGCCAAAGGGAGTACTTTCTAATTCAATTTCTTTAGTCGAAGTAAACCCTTTCTGATTAATGCAAAGTTTCTTACTGGGTATGGGATGGGGAAGATCACCCACCTTTCAGAGCTGCAAAAGTTCCCACTCATTTATAAATTCGCAGTGTTTCATTCCTCCTCCCCTGATCACTCTGCAGGATTGCAGCCCTGCTTTAAGTTCATAGTTAAAAACAGGCCTCTGGACTTCCTTGCCTGCTCATAGTTGGCATGAAAAAAATCAACATGAATAAGAAAAGAATGATATCTCATGTCAGCTGAGTACAGCCACATCGATAAGGGAATGTACTGCATTCATCTGTACGTCTAGCCCAGATCCCTAAAGAAATCAGCTCTATGAGTGTACATACAGGTGTGTACGTGTGTGTGTAGCAGGTGGACAAGCCTGAAGACTGCAATATTCCCTCAACAGGCCTAAATAACCTCATAAAAGGGGCACTCAGGTACCATAAAACCAATTCTTTGATCTCCCAGAAGCACCATACAGCTTTCTGTTTAGCCCACTGGGAAAACAAGAGGGCAGTTGTGTAGATGGCCACCATGCACTTTCCACTGAGGCCATCAGCATGCACACAGGCCATAGTGAATGGCACTCTTCTGCTGCTTCTGCCCAGTGGCAAGCAGGTGACAAAGAAGAGAAAAACAAAGAACCTGCCAGAGTAGAAAACTTGTGACTAAATCAGGCAAGATAGCAGCAGTGCATTGAACTCCAACTGTGGTCAACATGCAAGCTGAATTCACTTGAATCTTGTAAGTCTCAAGCATAGGTATGCTGTGATTTAACTCAGGAGCAGCTCAGCACTACACAGACGTTCACTTACTCTCCATCTCCCAGTGGGATGGGGGAGAGAATCAGAAAAAAGAGAAATGGAAAGAAGTAGAACTTGCAGGTTGAGATAAAAACAATGTACTAAGACAGAAGAGAGAAATAATAGCAATGCTAATTATATATATATACGTATATATTTACAAAGCAAGTGATGCACAATGCTATTGCTCAACACCCACCAACTGATGCCCTGCCAGTCCCTGAGCACCAGCTGTCCTCCAGCCAACGCTCCTCAGTCTTGGAGTTTTTTCACATGATGTTATATGGTATGGGCCATCTCTCTGGTCAGTACAACAAGCTGAGAGACTGAAACATCCTTGGCTCATTGCAGGACTGCTCAGCAACAAGTAAAACATCGGTGTGTTATCAGCACTGTTTCTTCTCCGAAAGCCAAAATTTAGCATCATACCAGACACAACGAGGAACCCAGCTGTGTCCCAGCTGAAATCAGGACAAGTTACCACTGAGACCTTTAAAAACCCTGGGCTGCCACCAAATTTAGGTCTTTTCCATCTGATATGTGTAAAACCACTGCCATACTGGGGAGAGGAGTTCTTCTAGATCCTACCTGAAACCCCAGTTGGGATTTTCTCCCTTTTCTCTAATTGTGTGCAAGTTTCAGAGAGTGCCTGCTGCCTTAATCTTTGCACAAAAGACAGAATTGAAGAAACTCTCTTCACGGATTCTTGGTGTAAGAGACATGCTTCAATCTAGATAATACAGTATGAGTCCTATTTGGAAGAGAAATGGAAACATTGGGGTATTATGCAGTAAGTCTTAATAACCCTTCCTACTGCAGCAGGGATATGGAGCAATCTCCCTGCCTTTGAAATGACATCTGTGAGCTGCAGAACCAAATTTGTCTGTTTTTCTGTCTGGTTTGATGATTTTTTACAAAATGCATTAGCATCAACAGGAGAAATTGCAAGCATAATGTTGTGCAATGGGTGCATAACCACTGAGTAGGCTGTGGTTAAGACTTTTTCCTGGTAAGCAGGAGGGCTGAGCTCAAACTCAACTGAATTATGGTATCTGAACCTAAGCCTCAGATGCCCACATTATCTGCGGGTTATGCACTACGAGGCAGTAACAGAGAAAGCACTGACCGTCTGACCATAGGTATTTTTCTCTCAGAGACAAGTCAGAGCCAAAAACCTTATGTGAAAATAAACATAAAATCTATTTTAAACCTTGCCTCTCTTGGCACTTTCTCTTGGCTAGCTTTAATATTTGCCAGTCAGCACGTTGACTTCTCTGAAACCCAGTTCTTAGGCACTTCAGAAGTTCCCATGTATCGGACTGAAAGCATCAGTGCCGAAAGTGGGGCTGGGGCTGTCACCCAGCAGCTGAGTCCTACTGTGAATTTTGCTCACAGGTTCCACGCCAATGCAACAAACTTCCTGCAAAAATGTTTCCCTTGGAAAAATGCTCCACCAGAAACCTCCTGAAGGGACATACCTACTGTAAACAACACGAAACAAAACCAAAATCAGCCACGCCATTCATCAAATTAATATGCAGAAAAAAACCACCCTGGTCTTCTAAACAAATATACAGAAAAAAAAATCTGTTACTTCCTTTGCAAATGGTAGGAAGTTCATATTGCAAGGCTATGACTCATCCCACATCTATGCTCTTACTGAACAAGATAAACTTGCCAAAAGCAGTTTCCAAACTGGAAATATTCACTTATGTGGGGATATGAATAATGTCAGGGAAATCTGCGACAAGGGCATGTGAATCCGTGATCCATTGTGCTATTTGTTTATAATTTTTATTGAGGTCAGTGCTCCAGTTCAAAGCTGCATTGGATAACTTTTGGAGGACAACCAATCCATATGGCTACATGTCAACATCAACAAGGAATCCAAAGACAACAACAAAAGGCTCCAGTAGAAGAAAATTCCCAGTGGATAGGGTGTGATATTTGATGGGTCACACAGGGAATTCTTTTTACATGAACCAGCAAACATCAAGTATATTTTTCATAAAACATGTAGCTTAATCCAAAATTATCCCTGCTGTATTGTTAGTGAGAAGAAGGGAACACCCAGTTACTGACTAATAATATTACCACTGCTTAAATGTAAATACTGTGCAGAGATCTTTCTAAAAAAAAGTACACTTTTTTTTTTCAAAACACTAATGCTGTGCTCATACTTCAATCAACTCTTTTTCCTTCTTTGCTGCTGCAACATAACTACTGAAATTTCCTGTTAATACTGTCAAAGCAAGAAACGAAATGTCTAAGGAAAGAAGTGTCGTAATTAAAATCTGTTTCCATAGCATTCAGACAGATGAAACTGCTGCCCTTCAGTGAACTTCAGATCAGGTCTCTGGTCTGGTGGTTCTTCATTTGTACCATCTTCTTTCCCCTGGAGCCTTGTAATCATCGATTAGTTAATGCTTTAAAGTGCTATTTAAATGCTGAAATATTGTTACTTCCAGGTATTGGAACACTTCAGCAGGCTTCTGCTCAGCACATATGATTATGTACTGAACATGTATCTTTCTCTAACATAGAAGTATGCCATTTCCCTACTTTGTGTCTTTGGGTGTGCAAAAACACAGCTTACTAAAACAAAGTAAACCAGTAAACCAGTGGCCTATTTACTTTTAAAAATCTTGGAGACAGATGCTGCCATCTCGATTGGAAGTCATAGAGAGAACTGGGGAGCGGTGCTGCTTTCAGACCAGTCTGAACAGCCCGTTAGCTGGTAAAGGCACGGAGATGGGTGGCTGGGCAGTCATCCCCCATAGAGATGCTAATTTGAAAAGGGCAAGTGCAAGCCAGCTGCATAAAGCTGGTTTATTTAGTACAATAATATTTAAAGTAGAAGTACTCATTAGCTTTTCAGTGGGGCCACGTGGGTGGCAGCTGGTCTGTCTCCGCAGCACAGTGCTTCCTAAAGCACACACGCCTCCACACATACTGCAAACAGCACCCAAAGCACTCAGCCACCATGGGAACGCTGGGTGCCCAGCCCTGCAGCCCAGCACTGGGCGAACACTCACTCAGGCGGTGCTGCTGCTGGGCCAGCAGTGCCACTCTAGCAAAAGAAGCCCTGAAATTCCTGTTTTCCCGACCTGTTTTCCAAGTGGAAAGTCTGTCTTCTAAGCCTGAAGCCAAGGGAGTGATGTTCCCCAAGCTTTCAGCTGTGCTCCTTCCGGCACGTGGTAGGATCTGGCTCTCTGAGTACGAACTTCAGCAATTACATCTTCACATAGTAAAATGCTTCCTAACTTGGCTTTGGAAGCTTTCTTTTGCAATCCATCGACCACTCTCCAAAAGCTGCGTGAATCACTGTGTTATTCTCAGTCCTATAACAGCAAAACAAGTAGGGGCAGTGCCTGAGAGAGGGAGGGCTCGCTCTGGACGCACACATTCCCAGCTACTGACTCCTGGGGGCTTCACCCAGTGTTTCTGAGAGCCCAACACTACACGTGATCTAAATAACAAACAAACTGCAAAGGTCAAAGCAAAAGAAAACACTTCATTCCAGCTCTCCAGTTCATTCCAGACTCAGTATGTGTTTCTACTGCAGAACTCTGTGTGTTTACTGCACATGGTTCGTTCCATGTGAACCTCCGGAGCTTTCGGCCCCTTCCCCAAAAAGCAGCCAAGCACAGACTGCAAAGCTGCTGAGGATGGGCCAAACCACACAGCTCAGACACCAACCCAGATCTGTTTTCTGGAGGACTGAGTGCTTCTGAGCTTGAATTTTGTTTCACAATCAGACAAAGGAAGGATTAATCCCTTGGAAAATTTGTCAAGCCCATCCTCTAGTTCTAGCACTTGTTCCATAACTGTAGGAGCCACTGATCTAGACAAACCTTCCACAAAAACACAGCGAGCCAGGCGGTCGGATGACTTCATTTTGAAGATCTGACTTTGAAACTGGCTGAGTTGCAAATTAAGTTATTTTCATGGTCTCATTGTTTTCTTGGCCTCACAGTTTAAAATGAGCATGAAAACAGTTGGACCTTTTATGATGAAAAAAACAAAGCACACACAGAGCTGCTCTGTGTCTTAGAATGACAAATGCTTTCCTTTTGTTGCTTTAGAAATCCTATTCAGCCTTGCAGATATCAACTAATCAAACATAAGAAAACCCTGAGAACTTATATTTATTAAACGCTTAGTACTATTTTATAGTGACTGCTGCACATTGTGGTCTCCCACTATTTCATGGTGAAAAAAGCACCCGACTTCCAGATTTCTTTTCCCAAAGCCAGCAGTTCTGACTCAGGTGCAGGAGCTGGGTTAGGAGGAGAGAAGCTCATATACATTTGAACAGCGCTGAGCTTTTACAGGACTTGGTAAGTCCATTGTATAGTTGGGAGAATAGGCAGAGAGCTTAGCAGAGCTTCAGGAATTTCTGATTTCGAGTTGCTACATGAGGGAGCATGAAAACACGCTGTGGATTCCATCGCAGTGGTGATGCACAGATCTGCGTGTACAGAGACATTGCTGAGCAGGCCAGGGCCTCTGCTGGGACCCAGGCAGAGTCATGCTCCTTGCCACAGGGCCGTTCTCTGGGCACTCACACAGTACTCATTGCACCCTGCGAACTGCATAAAGGCATTGTTTCGTTTCTACTGAAATCAGCGTTCATTCCCAGTGGCCACGTTAATGCACGAGTAATTGTTGCAGAGCAGGGGTTTGTCGCAGGCTGGTTTTTATGGTGGTGCTCTGCCTGTCACAGAATCACAGAATACAGGAGTTGGAAGGGAACTCTAGTGTCCCAGGAATGCTGCTCTTCGGGTCTTTGGGAAAACCTCTTGTGCAAACTCGTTTCTCCTCAATGAATTGTCTGACACTCCTCGGCACGGTAAATACCCCATGAAGCAGGGCAGGAACTCTCAGCCATTTCCTGCACCCAAACCTTCCCGGGGAAGGGGGGTTCAGAAGTGAGCCTCCCCCCGGCGGGGCCGCAGGACCCGGACGAAGGGGGTGCCGGGCACTC